>VZUI01026209.1:0-226137 GCA_013401135.1 Cettia cetti | reverse complement strand
GGCGGCCGGAGCGGGGCCGGGCCGCCTGGGCGGGTGCCGCTCCGCTCCCTCCCGCTTCCCCGCAGCGGGCGGCGGCTGCAGGCGGGGCGCTCCGCGGCGAGCGGAGCCCCACGCGTGAGGCGCGGGGGAGGGGTGCGGAGGTGCCCGCCGCCTCCGCGGAGGGCGGGTGCGCGGCCCCTCCCCGCCTCCGCGGAGGGCGGTGTGTGCGCCGCCGCGGGCACCGCGCGGCTCGGAGGCTGCGGGGCGAGGCGTAATCGGAGCCGTGTCCCTCGGCTTCCTCGCTGCCCCTCGCTCCTTTGCCGCCGTTTGGGCCTGAGCGTTCCCCCAGCTCGGGGACCGCACGCTGCTCTTGCCGGAGAGGAGCATTCAGGCCGTATAGTTTGTGAGAAACCTGCTGGAGAGCCTGGCGGAGAAAGGTGGGGGGGAGGGGAAAAAAAAAAAAAAAAAAAAAAAAAGAAGAAAAGGCAAGGAGCTTGCCGGTAGTCACCGGGAAGTCGTGATATCTGTATATCATGATATGTGTACTTAGTTGGAGTTAGCCTGTATAGTTCGGTCTGACGTGTGTGTATGTGGGACACTGTATAAATGTACTTGTAATTTAGCCAGGAAAGTCTCCTTGCGAAAGGAGACGAGCCTGCTTCTTTGATAATAATTGTTTTTATATTTCTTCCTTTTTTTTTCTTTTTTTATTTTTTCCCTCAGAGTAGTAAGAAGCAGGTGAATAGGCTTTAGAACTCAACCCATAATGTTTAGGTATAATTTGAGCTAAGCATATAGTGCCTGGCTATAGCAGTTACAGCAGAGCTCTATTGCCACTGTAAATAAGCAAGCATTTAAGGCTGCCAGTCTTTGTACTTAAAGCATTTTTTTCGTTGTTGTTCTGCCATTGTGGCTGAAGGCAGTCATTTAGATTTTATCCCTTTGGGTTTTTTATGTTCTGAACTATAAAAACAGCTCCAGTCAGTTAATTTCCTGGCTCCTTATAACCCAGTGACAGTGTTGGGCCACCTGGTGGGCTCCTCTCCTGGGGGAATCCTCTGGCAGTGCCCAAAGGGAGGGAGCTGCTCCTCGGCTGTGTTAGATGCTCTCTGAGAAATGACTATGTTGTATACCATTTTTAATGTCATACCAAAAATATTACACCCCAAAGCAGAGATCTTGTTCTCTTACATACAGCTTAGTGTGGATGGAAATTAGTTGTTTTATCACACTTGGTGTAGGTACTTGGTGCCTCCTGCTTTTTTCCAGAACACTTGTTTGTTTACGTCAGCAGTGGTGTCACAAATGGGATATACCAGGTTTGCACATATTTCCATGTACAGACGTGTATGCTAGCACATATGGACACTCACGCATTTGTATCCCTTACTTTTGCATTTGTGGTAACAGCTCTTTGGGGACTGGGCATAGAAGTTGACTCTGTTGTGTCATATGTAAGTTGTAAATTTCCCCCAAATGGTTAATCCATAAGTTTGAGAAGCTTAATGTTCTTAGGAAATCTTGGTTATCTACAGTCTTGAAGAAAATACTTTGTCATGGACTCCACCTTCAAAAATATTGATTACAACTTCAGGAAGAAAGGTTCATCTTTTTTTTAACATCATGCAATATTTTGAAGAATCATATTAATATGTTTTAAGCTCAATGGGTGTTATGCAATAAATGCATGTAAAACGTGCTGCAATCACCTCATTTTTTTGTCACTGTACTCTTTTATTTCACATAAAACCTGAAGATTTCTCAACTTTGTATTTCCTCAGGCTTGTGGTGTTTACTAGGGAGAGAATCCATGTCTGATGTGGTTCTTCAGTATCTCTGCAATGTCTGAAGGCACTTCTTTACTTAGTGTGTAAATTCCTCATTGTGTGTCCTGGTGGTGTCAGTGCTAAATTTGAAACTCAAGACATTTGAGGAAGGAATACTTTATTGCCGTCAAGAATGGTATACTTTTGGAATCAGTTTAATCTTTTAAACTGGAATTGTGTAATCTGAGAGAGAAAATAAAGGTTATTTCTGGTGGAAACATTAGAAAATATAAGGGATTTATTCACGTATGATGTAGTATATTGCATTAAACTGAGACTCTGAAGTAAAAATTAATTACTTTAGAATAATGTTTATGTTTTTATAATTGTTTAGGGTGTAGCTTGCTCATTAGAAGGCTGAAAGGCTCTGTTGAAAGAGGCATGTAAATCCTCTGTAGTGTTGGCATTCCCAACTTTTCTCTCTGTTCTCCTAAAAACCAGTAAGAGCTAGCCCATCTGCAGGGAGCCCAGATTTTGCAGCAGGAAGAACAAAGTCAGTGAGCAAGCCAGCTGCTGCTACAATGCCCACTGTCTTCTGCTCCTTGCCTTTGTTGCTGATGTCACTGTCTCATTGGCAAAATCTGGGCTTCTGCGCTCAGCTGGAGTTTCTCTAGCACCTGACACCAGAATTGCAGGGGCTTAAGTCTAAGCCTTGAGGATGCTGTCAGTTCATTTGAAAGAAAAAGATGAACCAAAGGCTGCTACCAAATTCAAATGTAAACGTAACTCTCTTTGTCTGCGAGCACTAATAGATTGTGCATTGGAGAAAGGGAACACCGAACTAAGACGTTCTTGCCATGTTCAGTTCTTTGTACATTTGCTGTGGCTGGCCTCTTTTAAACAATGCAGTTTGCATGCAAGTAGGTATATTTAACAAATTCCACACGTTTCTTCAGTATTCTGATAGGCATAAAAATGCTCAATATTAATTTATGTCCATGTTTGGCTTTAGAGGTCAGAGGTTAAATGTGTTGTTACTGTATATATTCTGCTGTGTGACACAGCATTTTAAACTAAGAATAGAGTAACATTGATAATTACTTTGTAGAAGGCATATAACAGCATCCATTCATCCACCCATTTTCTGCTGTTAGCTAACTTAGTTACAGACAGCTACTCTGGCAGGATCCCCTATTTTTATTTTTAAATGAGGTGAAGTTCACTGCACTACTTTATTTTTGTTAGTTGTTAAAACATTCTTATACTTCTGGCAGCAGATAATGACAAATTCTTCAATGTAATGCTGGGAGCAAGGGAGGCGGAGAGGGAGAAACAGGGAGGGAGAGGAGGGGAAAAAACCCTCCTGAGCATATGGAGACATCCAGAAAAAGATGTGCATCGTCAGCTGTGATTCCATTGTGTGCTTGCAGACAGGATCTGAGCTCTTCTTCTCTTGGGAATTTAAACCTTACAGAAGTATTCTTTGGCTTTTACCCGTCAGGATAATGGAGCTTAGATAACATATATTTCATGTATTTATTATAGATAATATTTTGATAATATTTTATGATTTCAGGGAATGAAATACAGTTGCCAGGACTCCTGCTCTGTGTTGGAATAGCATTTTAAACAGTTGTATGTTTTGCTGAAATGGTAACTTTGAGCAGTAAGAATAATTTTTGATATTACATCAGTGGTTACATATTACGAAGGCATCTTACCAGTTCTACAGTTAGTAGTTTGTCAGCAGTATTTACATTATGCAAGTACTTCCTATTTTAATGATTCAGTAGCTTAGCCTTTTCAAAACATACCAAGTAGAAATTTGACATGAAAAGGGACAGGTTGTATAGTTTGATCAATTTAGGATACAGAATTAGGAAAAAAAAAAAAAAGACAAAAAACCCAGGGAATTTTTTAGACAGTTTTAAGACAAAACAATTTTGTCAGTATTGTGAGTATTCAGAAATAGCATTTCTACAATGAAAAAATGAGTGGAAGAAATTAATTTTCATTCATTTAGTCCTACATTTACCTATTACCTAGAATAGCCTTTCCTCTCCTGAGCATCTGGAATACTTTTGCTGATTTTGTACAATTATTTTGCGTTGATGAATAGCTTGAAAAATAGGTCTTGAATGTGGTAGATTTGCTGCACTGCGTTTTGTAACTGTTTATGATTTTTCAATCTTTTTCTGTGGAAATTGCATGTTATTCAAATTAAAGACTAATGGAAATTTTATTTAAGAGTTTTATGGATATATAATGGAAACAATTCCTATGGAAAATGTATCGTCATTGGAGTGCTTGACATCTTGAAGTTTGAAATTAGTTCATTAATTTAAATGTCTGAAGCTATACCACAAGATATTAACAATATGCACATTTTTTTTTCTTCTGCAGCTTCATCATTATGCTATTCCAAGTCTTGCATTTCCTTAAATGGCTTCCATAACAATCTCCCATTAATACAGTTACTGACAGATATTATTTTTCCCTTGCTCTCATTTTAGCAGTTACAACTGATAGTAAATCTCACTCTTTCTGTGAGTGTGCTCCCATTACTTAGATATTCAGAAGCTTCTTGGAATATGCATTTGATTTTTGCAGCTAAGATGCAAAGTCCTCTGTAAAGCCTATTTACATTTTTCTCTTTGTTTTTGAACTTCAAGAAGATACTTTATCTTTGGAAAGGAAAACTTGTATTTTGCTAGATTAGTCCCCATTACATGGAAACCTTTATTGGATTAATGAAATGGCAGAGAGTGTAGGTGAAAAAATAATTAAAATATCTACCGGTGTGTTGATTTACTCATAAATCTGAGGTAGTATGGATCACATGAGCTTCTATGAGGGGACATAGTGAGAACATATATCTGCTGTAGTGTTGACTGAGAGTTGTTATTTTGATGCTTTTTTAGTGAGCTATGTAAGACATATTGTTGCTCTTGGGTAGGATTTATAGTAGGCATATCACAATTGGCTGCTTTATTGGCTGCCTCAGTGGAGAAGCCTGGGATTGAAGAATGGGCATGGAAAGTGAAAGAACATTTTGCTTGTTAAGTCAGAATTATTATGGAATTTTACTCTTACTCTGCCTATGCTGTAATTCATCTCTGTGTGAACAGATTTAGTTTTTCATTGCTGTCAGTATTGATCTCTAATGAGCCTGGCCCATGGATTTTGAAAAAAATCACTCCAATTAAAAACAATGCAGTTTGTCACCTATTTGTTCCTCATGGATTATGTAGGAGATACTAAACTACATTTAAAAGAAAACTTCTTGAGAATAGAGGAAAGTCTGCCTGTGAATAAATTTGAGGGTATATACTGACATTTTTAGTACACATATTTTTATGAACTTAAAAATTAATCATATGCCTGTGTGATCGAATTAGAAATAAATTTTAAAACCCCAAAGCAACCCAAACCCTAAGAAAACCCAAGGTCATAAGCTTTATTTAATACTTGTGAATGTGAGTGTTCAATTAGCACCTGGGCAACAGTGGAGATTGTTTTTCTTTGTTCTGTTTATACCATGCTTTGAGTTCACAAAGTAGCTCTTCAGCTCTTTCTCTTTACTCTTTCAAAATTATTGTCAGGACTTGCTGACCAACTACTTACATATTCTGAGAAATACATGTGATTATTGTCAACTAATTTCACTTGCTATTCTCATTCAAATTTATACCTTGGTCTCTAGATACATGGACAATGTCCTCATCCTGTTCTATCCATTTTCTGTACTAGATTCTTCATGGAGGAACATTGAGTGTATAGAAATAAATAAATAATTTCCAGTTTTCATTTACATTCTCAAGGAGAAAAGTTCTTCTTCCAGTCGAAATCTTTGTATTTTTTTTCAAAATTAAAATTTCAGCTAGAAATGTACTATTTTCTTTAAATGAGTCCAGAAGAGTTGTTGCCATTATCTTGGGTGCAAAAAAGATTATCTTGTTGATACTTCACAGGCTATAAAATGTAGCTCTAATAGCATAGTTTAAAGGTTTTTTTTTTTATTTTAATTGCTTGCCAATTTCTGTTGGCATTTGCAGTGCAAACATACTTTTGCTTGTTTTGCTGGATTTTTTTTTTAAGCGTTACTTTGAAACAAAGATACTGAATTTTTCATGAGGCCTCAAAATATTTTCTTGCTACAGTTCTCTGTGAAGCTAGTGATAACTGCACGATGGTGAGATCATTTGTGGCTCCTTTTTTCTTGGTTTAGGAATGATGGAACCTGAAGACTGGATGTAGATGAGAAAAGCCTCACTAAGCTCACCAAGTTCACGCTCACTAAGCCTGCATGCTGTGGATGATCTTTTCCATGTATGTCTGAAAGTGGCAGTTCTCACTCCCTTTCAGCTTAACTGTAGTTTGTAGCATTGATGTCGTGTGTTTTGTTCACAAGGAAGTTTTTATGGACCAAGGAGGTAAATACATCTTAGGTACCTGGAACAGAGACCAGAAAGGAAAGAAGTGACTGTGCACAAATGGGAAATAAAGATGTAAAGTGTTCTGAAGTCAGAAGACAGACGATGTGCTATTCTGCTCCATATCAATTGTTTTTAGTTGAGGTTTTACGACCTTCAAAACAGTTTTCTGTTACTCTTCGTGGGATGGGGGATTGGATGGTGGTGTTGGAAAATGGTAGGTTGTGGCTGTGGTTTATTCCGTTTTTATATTGTAGGTAATGTTTAATTTGTGAATTGTTCAGTTCATAAGGCAGTGACTTGCTCTTCATGTGGGCCTTTGTGCACCACAGAGTTACGCCACTGTGGGACCTGGCTTCATCCAAGAGTAGTTTCCTTTGGGTTCTGATGATCATCCCAAGAAGCTCCTGATTCTTGTGAGATTGGGTGTAAATTTGCTTAGGCATGGGTGGTAGTTGGCTTGGCTTGCTTTTTCTTCTGCCTCCAGAATGGGCTTGAGAAGGGAAGGCAAAGGACTAACAGATAGTTTCACTGTCTGTATTCATGTTCATCAGTTCTTTTCTTCACTGACAGTCTAGTTTAGTTAGAGAAATGTATCAGAAATATACTAGATAATACATCTATTCACTTCTTTTCTTCACTGACAGTCTAGTTTAGTTAGAGAAATGTATCAGAAATATACTAGATAATACATCTATTCGGGTACATGAGCCTGTCGCTAGTTGCTCTATAATTCAAGAGGATTTTTTGGCAAGAAAGATCTTGTTAGTTGTGTTTTTGTGTTTCGAAAGTAGTGCTTCTACTGTGAAGCTATAATGCATTGTCTTTGTTTTCAGAAAATATTATTGTTAAACATTTTATTAATAAAACAAATCAAAATCAGCAAAGCTTGTCCTTTCCAGTGGGGCCTTGTGGACACTGCTTTAATGGTCAGGAGCCACATGACTTGTGTACAGACTCCTTTAGAGCTGTATTGGAGCTCTAAAGAGATCAGGAGGTGGGATGCTAAAACAGGGAAAAACAGCAGGAAAGTAAAAGTAAGCAGCCACATTAGTTGTCAAGAAACAAAATGGTAGTAGAGTACTCATTCACTGATGCACAGCAGGTAAAAGACAGGAGATGAGTGGCGGCTCCAGCCCCCATCTGCTGTGGACACTGTGACTTCTTTTGGGTGTCTCTCTGAGCTGCCAAAAGATCTAGTAGCTTACTTAAAATTTTATTCCAAGACAAGATTTTTTCTGTCAACAAGGCTGCACTCAGTGCCCCAAGTTTGTGATCCACAGAGCTTGTGTGCTTTTTGGATATTCCTGAGGAAATAATGTAGTCTTATCTTCTGTGTGTATATTTTATATAAGAATATTTCTCTGTTAGTGGTGCCCCAAATAGTCTGTTACTGTAATGGTATCCTGTCTGTGACTGAAAGAACTTATGCAGAGTTTGTTTGAAGAAGGTTTCTCTAAGATGGCAGAAATGACAAAGAAATAGGTTGATTCTAAATTCTGTTACTCTTGAAGCATAATTAGTGTGTGGTGATTTTTTTTTTAACTGATGACTCTTGTAGTGTATCTTTCATTTTATTTGTGTTCTCATTTGCTTAATGTCTGCCTTTTTATTTTTCAGAGTAGGAAAGTAGAAAACTCTTCTTTGGTAGTTTGCTTGGATACATTTGACATAAAGTGCTATTTGACCCAGAAACAGAAATTCAGGAATAATATTTGTGTGGGCAGTGTCACACTTCTCCCTCGAAGAAATCATTTTGCTGTGCAACGTATGGCCTCTGTTCTATGGAACTCTACTGCTTTGTGGGACTCCATACAAGTGAAAGGCTTTCTGTTCACTGATGCTTGTCACTTGGGTCAGGAGTATTGTAAGTAGAGGCTGAGAGAAGAAACATGCTTCTGTACATGCAACTTATAATAATGGTTGAAAGAACACCAGTTTCTCCTTTTTAGAGACTTGAAACTAATGTGCTATCAAATCAAGCAGTCAACCAAAAAAAGGAACCAAGCGCTTTCAGCGTTCTCACAGATTCTTTAGTGAAAATAGAGGCTCTGTACTGTGTAAGTTAATGTAAACACTTAAGCTGCTATCACTGTGAGCTTGCAGTAGGCTGCAGGTAGAGAGGAAGTTGTGTGACTGGAGTGATTGTGCAGCTGGAAGGGGGTTGTAGTTGTGTCTGGAAAAGCAGATAATGCTCTGCAAAGTTTGTGTTTCCCTCCTTGTGTAATGCTTAAAACAGCAATGAGCTAAACGTCATATTTTTGTTCTTCTATGCCCATCTCCAAAAAAAAAACCCAGACTAATATTTTTCTCTCCAATTTGTTCCTAGCATGCTTGAGATGTATCTGAGTAGTGAGGCCCCCTGCATACATAACTTCTAGAAGTCGTTGTCTGCATCGCTGAATCTTGGTGAGTTGTCTATATCGTATTGCATTTAGTTGGATTGTGTTGCAGTTTTATCTTCTTCACTGGGGAGTTTGATGCAAGGTATCTTAAATTGATTGTGCGGATACAGCAGAACAAACCTTGCTTATAAGTAACAGTGATACTGTACGCTGAGTGGGACTACTTAATATTTTAGAAACTTGGAAAATAATAGTGAGACTGGTTATGGAAGCAGAAGGTCCTTGCTTTGGTGCCAGGACCAGGAATGGGACTTCCTGCTAAGAAAGAATATCACTTGATTCCTTCAGCCTTTCTCATTAGTTTTGTTTGATATTTTACACTGTAACTAAGGAATTGACATTTTTTCAGATGTGCTGATTATGGTCTGTCTCATGGCAAAGGTTGAATATGAAATAATACAAGCTTTTCCATCCAACTCTGTGCACTAATAAATTACTTAAATTGAGGGTTGAAATTGGTATAATGACACTGATGACTTAAACTGCTTGTTGCTCAAGAATTACTGTCTGATGACTCCATCAGGCAGTGCTGTGCCTGTTTAACTCTGCTCTCAAGAAGGGATAATACCACTGAGAATTAGAAAAAGAGACCCCTGCGGATTGTTTAAATGCAGACTAATAATAGTTTGGTAGTGCACTGAAAGAAAGTAGAATATAAATGCTGTGGTTTTATTTTAGGTATGTTTGATATACCAGTGTATTCACTTGGTATGAATCTTTTACAACAAATACGCATTTGAGATTTTATGTGAGAACCTTTTCAGTGTACTCATGAATAAATGTTGTCTTTTAACACATAGAGTGACTTATTAAGGTCAGAAATATGTATTTTTGAGGCTTGTACACTAAATATAGAGGTGGGAAATGAGCCTGCTGAAGGAGTTTTTAGTTGTTTGGGGGATGACTGTTTGTAAAATGCCAACCAAATATGGGTAAAATTATGTATGCCCACATCAGGTATCATTTCCGCTTTTGTTAATTAGGTTCAGCAGTTTTTGCAAACTAACAATGCTTTTCTTTAAACTTTCCCAATTTTCTAGCATCAATGAATGAGAAAACAGATTACGCAGTTTTCCAGTGCTTTTTTTCTGTCTTTTCCCTTTTTTAGTTCAAACAAAATACTCTGGAGTTCATTCTATTCAATGAAGTTTATAATTCTGGTTAATAGTTTGTTTTTGTTTTATATTAACTTGAAAGCGCTTAGCCACAGAGATTCTATTACTTATTTACACTTACTACTTACACCATATTAATTATTACTTATTTATACTAGTTAACTGGACTGCATAATCATAATGTGCAGGTCTTCTCAATAATGATCTGCTTTTGTAATCATTTAAGCAAATGGTTTTAAAAAATGCAAAGATTCTAAAATATTGTTTTCCTAGTGAATAGCACTCAGAATGAGTTAGGTGTGTGTAATAAAGAGATAAATGTCACTGCCAGGATTCTCTATAGAGAACATGAAATTTTGTTGTCAGGTTGATTGTATGTTTGTTTTCAGTTGTCTCAATTTCAATTTTCGATTAAAAAACCGAATGCATTAGGGAAATATTAAAATAAAAAGCAATTTCCATATAATTGCTTGTGGTTTTTTCCTAATTAATTTATGTGGAGGAAAAAAAACCCCAAACTGTCTTTTCCTTAGTGTTGCTACATTCTGCACCAAAACTATAGATTTGCTTGATACAGTGATAGAAAATAATCTGGTAACTTTGCAGATGCTGACCAAAACACACTTGCTTTCTTTAGGAAGTTCAAAACCTTTAATAAGAGCAAATATGACATGAATATTTGCATATGAAGTCTATGGTGATGACATTGAGGAATAAACCACTGTAAAAAATGGGTGTCATGAAAGGATTTATAGGGCAAGGATGAAGCAGAGAGATAGTTTTCACTCAGAATACCCTTTTGCTTTAAAGTGTGTGGTTATCTCTGTGTTCCTATTATAGACAGTTCAGCAAAAGTAGGTTCCACAAGCCAAGGGATAGTTTAAAATTTTGGTTCCATTGAATCCTTGGAAATTTTTCTATTGATTTTTGAGTGTCCAGGGCTTCAGTCCTATTATTTGACATACTTGCACGTTCACCTTGTCTGTTGCAAGATCAAAGAGCTGTAGCTGTTTATTTTAACCAGTATACCCATCTGGAATTATACTAGTGTTGGAAGGATACATCAGTTGGAGTGTCATTTAAGAAATCCTGGCCTTTGCTTTTGACTAGTGTTGCTTGTGGAATTATAAACGTTGGTTTTGACTGTATGTTGTGGGACTGTACCACGACTCTGACTGAAATTGTGCACATTCAGCTTGTCTACCAGTGTATCAAGTTTTTTTGGAAAATCAAACTACTGGTTAAAGCTTATTTGGTCTATTTTTCATGTTAGTTGAGGTAGTGGGAAGCAGCTGCTGTGTGGTAACAAAAAAAGGGATGCAATTAGAATGATGACAAGTTTAGACTTGCAAAAAATATGTTTTAATTTCCAGTCTAAAAGTTACCAGTCAGAAAACTTTTTTTTTTTGTCTCTCTCTCCTTTTTTCATGAAGTGGTTTGCTTTGTAAAGAATATTTCTCAGCAAAAAGAGCATACATTAGAGAAATCTCAGTTTTCTGTCGCTCTTGATTTGGAGAGTCTGTTTCCATCTAACTTTGTAGTAATTTCATTGTCGTTTGTGTTGTAGTTAGTGTCAAGTGTGATAGAAAATATTTGTGTGTTTGCTCATTCTGAGTTATAGTCCTTGTTGTTTACAGCTGTAGTAGATACAGAAAATTCTAACAAATGTCTTATTTTTGACTGTGTTCTCCTAATGCATGTTTGTGTAAGGGAATGCTGTCAGAAAATAAAGTGCAATACTGAAAATAAAACTGCCTTATATCAAAACAAGTTTTAAGAGCCTTGAGTATTAATTTAAGGATGCAAATAAGGAACTTATGGTAGATTCCAAGTATCAAACCTGAATAAGGCAGAGCTCACTTCTGTGAGCTTGCAAAGCAGGACTGGAATGATGCTTACCTAGAACTCAAGTCAGAGCACCCTAACTTCCACAGAAGCTAAAATATAAGTATGTGTAGTCTTAAATTAATCTGGTCTTCTCTCTGAGGGATATTTAATCTGTGTTGGTTGAGATAAATAAAGGAAATGTGTTTTCATTGCTAGACCTCAAAACTGGGGAGTTCTGTTTTGCATGAAATGTGATAAGATTATTCTGTGCTCAGTAGTGACATTAGTTAACATGAATTGCCTATGAAGATGCTCATAAAAGTGGATGCTTGATTATGGTGAATTTAATGTAATCAGAGTTAAAATGATACTCCTGATCTGAGAGTGAAGGTCTGTGTGGGTGGTATGATGAGAACTGAAGTATTAGGAAATGAGCATCTATTGAGATTTGTACAATTGCACCATAAAAGCTTTTTTCTCCTTAAATTGGAACTGGGAGTTTATGAATAACATTATTTTGTGGAAAAGTTGAAAAATTTACAAAAAAGTTGTATATTGCATTTCTTTCCTTTAAATTTTATAAAAATAAGAGTACTGTAGAGAGAAATCTTATGTTTGCAAATAGCAGAACTAGGTTTGTTAGTAATGAAAGTAATTTTAAAATACTTTCATAGTTTTGAGGCCACAATGTTCAAATTCATTGTAAAGCTGGATTAAACTATTTTTATATATGTAAAACTCATTACCTACTGTAAATGGATTTAAATGGAGTGCTCTGTCAGTGAACTTTTTACTGCATTGATGGAACCAAACTTAATATATATCCAGGACTGTTGAAAATACTCATTCAATTGATTGAAGTTTGCCGTTTGTATGTAGTTATATCCTGGAAGATTATTTTGAACATTGCAGTTTCAGTGAGATAAATAAAAAATATTTAGGAAATGGGATTGCTTACTTGATTTTATTCACTTCTTAAATATTGGGTTTGACTTTGTAATGGACTTTGCTAAGATTTTTCATTTCTTACCTTGATAGGAACCTTTTTATATGGACAAAGTTATACTGTATTAGCATTAGCAGAAGAAATAGCTGTCATTATCATCTGTGGAAAATCAATGTATATTTTATATATAGATTGATGACTTTTTATCACCAGTATTGGAGCCTAGGAATTCTAGAGGGGTCAAGAACAGGACAACTGAGCACTTGCATCATCAAAGAAGATGAGATGCATTTACTTGGGCAGATTTTCCTCTGGGCCTGCCTTTAGTCCCTGAATTGGGAAGAGTGAAATATTTACATGGCTTGGCTCTTGACAGTAAATAGTATTAATTAAATACAGGGCTTGAAAATGACACTGGTATTTCAGATGAAGGCCAGTAGATTTTGCCTTGGCTTTCTGGAAATTGAATTCCAGTAGTCTGTTTATTTGACAGCATTATAGTACAGTACTTTGAGGTTCATGGATATTTCTGTACATTAAAGTGGGTGAATTTTTCTAATACCACATTGTGGGGATGTTGGGCTTGGAAGACTTATCTGCTATAATGGTAAGGAAATTTGTAGATGATTATAATATAAAGTGTTGTACAATGTGTTTCTCTCTGATTAATTTGCTTTTATATTAACTGGACTGGCAAGAAATTACAGGTTTTCTTTCTAAAACAAACTTTGGAAGTTAAAAAATAAAGATGAAAGGTCCTAGATAAGTCACAGAAGTTCAGTATTATGCAAATGATTTAGAAATATGGTTGAATATTACATTATCATTGTGCAGGGCTCTAACTATTCAAATATGTTACATGAACCTCCTAGTCATCTCACCACAGACAAAAAAGGGTACTGACACTCTTCTGTACACAATATTTGCTAGTGTGTAAATGTCTTACTAAAACTCTGTTTGCAACTGTGACCATAATAAATGAAGAATATGCTCTTTTCTCCTATTCCAACATCTGTTTTTATGGTCCAGATTCTTGCCTTTTTTTCATTATCAGTACTTTTCTTCCTTCAATAATCCCAAATCAATAAACTACAGCATTCTGTATATACCAAACTCTGTATCTTTCAAAATGACAGCAATAGTCAAACTAGGAATACTTAAAATTAGAACTGAGAAAAGAATTAGTTTTATGGTAGGTATTGCAATTTGGTTTTTCCTTGTGGGAAGCTGTAGTAGTGTCAGGAGGAATTAAAATGTTTCTATTCATGTTTTTTTTCAGCATGTTTTTCTTAGCTTATATTTGAATGTTCTCACTTAAACTTTAAAACATTATCCTTAAAAGTAACACATTGAATTGAAGATCCCTTTTTGCCTTGGATTTCTTTGTCCTTCAATCTCTAGGTACCTATTTTACTGCTTTACATTTCTTTCCTCAGGTTGTGAGCTTGAAACTACTGTGTGGTGACACAGTTTAATAGTGTTTTAAAATGGGATAAAACCATCAACGTTTCTCTAAATGTAGGTGGCCAACACATGAAATTTCACTTGGGTTAATTTTTATGGCCTTTCAGTTTTCAGTTGTGGTTTTTTGCTTGGCTTCTCTTCACAGATCCTGGTTAAATGTGTTTTCATTGCTTAGTCCTGCTGAACAGACTCATGTAAAACTTTTTCTGTCTCGAGTTACAATATGTAAGTTCCAGAGTGTATCCTGTGTTGGAATAGGGTTTATCTGCAGATGATGGTACGTGGAGCTTGATGCATGACTACTAATGTTTAAAATATTCCTTGTCCCTGACTGTGATTTTAGTCTTTCCTTCCTCATGAGCTTACTCTTGTGTCAATATCCAAGTTCTAGTCTCTTGATCAGCTGTATTGGGTTTGCATGGCCAAGGTTTGGTAAGGGGTAGATTCTTTGAGAAGCTGCCAGAAGCTTCCTCCTTGTCCAGCAGAGCCAAGCCCTGGCAGCTCCAAAGACAGATGTGCTGCTGGTCAAGGCTGGGCAATTAGGAATGGTGGTAACACCTCCAACATATTTAAGAAGAAAAAAAGGTCCTTGCACATTGCGGACAGAGAAGAGAGGGGCAGGAATATGTGAGAGGAACAACTCTGCAGACACCAAGGTCAGTGCAGAAGGAGGGACAGGAGGTGCTCCAGGCACCAGAGCTGGGATTCATTCCTCTGCAGCCCGTGGTGATGGCCATGGTGAAGCTGCTCTGCCCCTGCAGCCCATGGAGATCCATGGGACTGCAGAGATCTGCCTGCAGCCTGTGGAGGAGCCCCATACTGGAGCGGGTTGGTGCCTGAGAGGAGGCTGTGACCCTGTGGGAGGCCCATGCTGGAGCAGGGTCCTGGCAGGTGCCTGCAGACCTATGGAGAGAGGCGCCCATACTAGAGCAGGTTTTTGATAGGACTTGTGACCTTCTGGAGAATGCATAGGGGAACAGCCTGCCTTGAAGGACTGCACCCCATGGAAGAGTGACCCATGCTGGAGCAGTTTGGGGAAGACTGTTGCCCATGGAATGGACTTAGATTGCAGCAGTTTGTAGAGAACTTTTGCTCCTGAGATGGATCTACTTTAGAGAAGTTCATGGAGGACTGTCTCCCATGGGAGAAACCCCACGTTGGAGTAGGGGAAGGATTCCTCTTCCTAAGTAGTGGCAGAGACAAAGGGTGATGACTTGACCATTACCCCCATTCCCTCTCTTCCTGCACTGATGGGGGAGCTGGAAAGGTGAGAGGAAGGTGTTTTTAAGGTTTTATTTTACTTCTCATTATCCTTCTCTGATTTTGTTAGCAATAAATTCAGTTAATATCTCTGATCCTAACCTGTTTTGCCCGTGATGGCATTTGGTGAGTGATCCTTCCCAGTCCTTATCTCAGTTCCTGAATTCATTATACTTTCTTTCTCCTGTCCATCTGCAGAAAGGAGTAAGAGAAAGGTTTTTCGTGGGTGTCTGGCATCAGACCATGGTCAACCCACTACATGAACATTTAAATATTTGAGGAACCAATACTAGCAAGTCAAACTGTAAAACACTATCGTTGCCACACTTAAAACATACTCAATACAAATCTACGGAAGCCAAAAAACCCCCAAACCAGGCCATCTTATATGAGATATAACCTGCTATTTCACCACTGTCACACCCCAACCGTGCTACCACCACTATTATAGACCACAGGATATGTGCTACAGCCTAAATGGTTAAACAGATTTGATCTATTAATTTTCAGCCTTAGCTGGTTAGTGCCAAACATGCTTTGTATATAGCACATATGTTTCACAATAGTATGTATTTATTTTTGTATACAGGCATGGAACCATGCGTATGGTGCTCTGGTCCTGTTTTAGGTACTGTGGGCACTTAAAGAGGAAAAAACCGTAACAGTCTGCTGCTGCTGAACTTGATTCCAGTAACAGTAGTTATCAAAGTTGCCTCTTACTTACTTGTCCTCTTATTTGCTTCATCACTCAGTTTCTGAGCTATTTCCTTCCGCCCCCAGCTTCCAGGAAAACTGTTTTGTGGTCTTCTGATACAATCTCTTAAAGCTTTGGGGTAGTCCCATGTTTTGTGTCAGGACAACTTGATCCATGGTTGTCAGACTTTCTAGGGAGTTAGACTTATTTGTGTGTGTGTATTTTGAGGGGGAATTTCTTACTGAAAATTTATTTTTGGCTAGCTTAATGTGTTGACTGGAATTTCGTAAGTGACTTCATTGAGGAAAGGGGGAAAAGTCCCTGCTAATCAGAAATGTTATAATGGCTCACATAGGAAATTCTGAAATGAAAATTTTGGAATTCCAGGCTAGAGTCACAGCAAGACACAACAGTCAGTAAGCCACAGGGAAGCCACCTGCGTGGTTATGGGTACAGCTCTGAGTGAGAGCTGCTGCAGGGTGCAAGGAGAGGGCTTTTGCAAGGTCACCATCTCAGCCTGTGCCCTGTGCAGAGGGACAGCTGATGGCTCCCTGCTTCCTGGCCTCTGGTCTCACTCCCTGACTGCTCCTGGGCCCAGGGTGGCCCTGCCTCTCCCTATTGTGCCAAGCTGCAGACTGGCAGGTTGCCAGTGTTTTACAGCTGTGGTCGAGAGTGTCACCCACTTCACTCGGGGTGACTGCAGGAGCTGTGCCTGCAAATGCACCAGCAGCCCTGGGCATTGGGGGTACAGCCATCCCTGCTGAAGCAGGGAGAGGCTGGAGGGCCTCCCTGGATGGCAGCGTGCCTCTGCCTTCTGAACACAGGGATGGGGATGCACAACAAGATGGAGGAGGGAGTTGCACTGCTCCTGATTTGCAGCACAGGTTTGCTTTTGGGTCTCCTGCCTCTTAGGAGGTGGCTGCTGTCTCTGGGCTGCTCAGCGTTTCTGAGCAGAGCTTGCTGCCTCTGGAATAGCTCTGCTTTTTTTATTGGTGTGTAAATACTTTGTCAGAGAACTGATTTTCCTACACTGGAAGTGAGCATCCTATCTGTTTCATGTGTCCTACAGTAAAGGACAGTTGTTTCTTCTCTTGCCTACTTTTATAGATGTAATTTATTTATCTGCTACCCCTAAGGTTTTCTTCTTAAACAAGGTACTGCAAAGGAAGCTAAGGTATACATTCACAGATATATTTAGCAATTACATCCCCTTGTGGAAGTTCTTAATGCTTTGAATAGCTTACCCTACTTCAACATTAAGTAAGCTATCTGAAACAAGGGCACTTTTTCCTGGTGAATTGACTATTTGCACAACTTGTAGCAGTTTTAAAATATGTGTTTTTCCCGTTCAGTGGCTGAAATCAAAAATTCATTATAGACAGCTCTGCTCCTTGTATCAGATGTATCATTGTCCATAATTAAATGGATGCATTTGACTACAAAGATGTAATACAATTGAAGTTTCACGTGGTTGCCACTGCATATGCCATCTTTTCTTTCCAAATCTATTGCTAAGGTCAGTGTGAGGTATTTTCTTGTGTAAAACTGATGTATTTTTGAAAACCTGAAATGATCAAAATGAGACCTATTTAGATATCTCAGAGCAATTGAGAAGTAAAAATGTGAACTATATATAAAGTGGCCAGCAATGGTAGAATTGAACTCTTAAAAATTTAAACCCACTGGGGAGTACTTTGTGTTATGGTGGGAAGGGCTATATGCTGCAACTTTTCTTGCTGTTGACATGATTTGGAGACTGTTCTTACTGTTCTGATTTTGTGGAAATACTGCTGTATAAGCATAGTGGTAACTTCTTCATAATTGAGCTGTACTCAGTCCTGTTACACTTGTGTAAATAATTTTTACTTAAGTTGTATTGTGGAAGCTGAGAAAGGATGACTATGAACCTGCCCTTAGAATTTCCTCGGGGGAGTAGGGACTTTTTTTAAGAGACAAGATTCTGAGAAGGGAAATAAGATTTCTTGCAGAAAGTTTGAGCTAACTGGCAGTACAGGAAAGGTGAAAATGTAAAATCCAATATTGCTTCTGCTAATATTTCATTTGCATTATCTGAATGTAAAGAAAACATTGTGTTTTATTGGTTTTTAACTGATTCTGCTTACCACTGTCAGGGAAGGAAGTCACTAAAAGGGAACTGGTATTTTCTTACACAGACTATGTCTTGAGGAGGAGAATAAATTAATGTAACATGGTTTTCTGTGAGGGTGCATATCTGCAACAACATGAGAATTTTTATTGCGTATTTTAATTATTAAAAATATGTGGCGTTTTTGTGTGTGTGTTTTTCTATGCTTAATTTGTGCTGGTTGCAGTATCAGTTTTTAGTTCTGTTTTGTTGATTTGTTTAGGATACCAGGTGATATCAACCACTCTTACGCCATGCCTGTGATGGGTTTTGTGGTTCTTGCTATGCCAAGCTTCTGCTGTTGTGTTGAACAGGCAGCTAAAATGATTTATTTAGGCTGGCTTAGGGTCAGCTACAAAAATTGAACATATTATTGCCTTAGACAACTTTTTTTTTTTTTTTTAATTCAACCAGTAGTTTACATAAGGTGGCAGGAACATTTTTTAGAATTTGGGAACTTGGAATATTTGCCCCTGCATGTGATTGAAAATTCCCTATAATTATACCCATGGGAATGAACTTGCACAGGTAACAACAGGGATGGGATAGACATTGTGCTAGAGAGCCAGGAGCTTATTCTTTGCTGCCAGGTTTGCCAGAAGTGTACTAAACAAATCACTTAAGTTCCTCATTTTCTTAGCTGTAAGATGGGGTCAATTGTCATTCTTTTCTCTATATGCAAAATTCAGTTTCATTGGTATTTGTGGATTGTGTTAAGAAAATAAATGTATTTATGTATTTAATTTCATAAAATGTAAATAAAATGCCTGCTTCTCTCGACTGATGTGAATTAATACTGAAATTGTAAAAAAATGCGAGAGAGAACTTGCCTATTAAAACATTGAAGCAGTGGCCTTTTGCTATTTTATTAAACAAGAATCAACCTAGATTGTTTTGAATTAGCAGTATTTTTGTCTGCTTTTGTTATGAGATAAAACACCAAGTATTGACTTAACTTCACATTTCACAGGAGAAGAATTAAAAATTATCCCTGTGAAGGGTGACTATGGAGTTACTCTTTGAAATTCTAATTTAACACTTCAGTAATGGGTCAAGCCTGCTCTGAATCCTCTGTGGGATTATTTGATTTGCTGTCCGGTTAACCTCAAGGAAAATGGGATGTCTTTAAATTACTAGAGGTGCTAGCTATCACCTTATAATGGAGCCAAAAGGGAAAATTTGTTGTTTTAAATTAGGATTGTGACCTGATGACTAAGGCCTTGTATGAATGGGGCTTATTTTTAAGATCTAAATTAAGGTTGAAATTGTAGGGTGGTGAATTTTTTTTTTTTTTTGGGGTGGGGGGGTGTGTATTGGAGTTTTTTTGATTTGGGTTTGTTTTGGTTTTTGGGTTGGTTTTTTTTTTTTGGTTGGTTTTTTTTTTTTTACTGACCATCAGCTTTGTAATTAATATAATTGAGGGATAAGAGGGAAATGGCTTCTTTAACTGGGGGGGAGTTGGGGTTAGGGTTTTACTATTTGTTTTGTCTTCAGTGTTATTTACACATGGAGAAGTTTTTGTGTTTCTTCTTTTTGCATGAATGTTTTGTACCCCAACAGGAAGAATCAGTATTTTTTTCAAAATAAAATTGATTATGAAATTAAATTCATGTGACTGGAACTAAAGGGAGTTCTGCTTTTTGTAAGTAGGTAAAGAAGCAGCTTGTATATTTTGCAAGTTTATGCATGTAAAGTTTATCCTGCCAAAACATTTAAAATTAATTTGCAAATTACTGAAATACAAGTACTCAACTTTTTTTGCTGTATTATACATGAAGGGAATATTTGGCAGTTATTTAGTAACTTGAATTTGGTGGAGTAAAAGCTGGGGGATTTCAGCTAAAAATTAAATTCACTCTAACATTTTACTTTTCACTATTTTATATTGAAAATTTGTTTCATGTTGCTGTTACATTTTTTTTAGCCACACTTCACCTTTAAAAGTCATATAACAAAAATAGTCGTATCTCAGCAGGTTGCTTATTTTTCTGTCTTGCAAGTTAAACTGACTTTTTAAAAAACATCTGTAGTTTGTGATGTTACAGGATATAAATAAGGACAATGAAAATTGCATAATGCATAATTTTTAATAATGAGGAGTATTGAATGGAGACAAGCTGTGCAGCATGCATTACTTATACTGAGAAAATTCACAAGACTTTTTGACATCAGTTTTGTCAACTTGTGGGCTTAGCTTCAGCACTGTTCTGAGTGTAGCCTGTCCTACAGAACTTTCCATTGCCAATCTGCCACAAACCACGTGCCTCACTTAAGATTTCTGATTTGAGTAACTGGATCTATACATAGTTTGAGTTGCATATTTAACAGAATTTACTTACTGTTGCTTCTGAGAATTTTTTGTTCCTTTTTTAAATTATTGCAGCTGTATTTGTTATGGTGTAGTTTGATATGTATCAATTTGAAATCAATTTTGAATTGTATTTTGGTGTCTTGTATCATGTTTCTGAAGTTGGTAATCAATATGGAAATTTAAGTCTTGACCAAGTCTGAGGATTTGAAATTTTGGGAGGAAATACTAAGTAAAACAGCATAGTCATCAGTTTTGTACACATCTAGGGGAAGGGAATTTTTTTAGGATATGAAAGTTTTTTTGTGCTAAGAGCTGACACATGTAACTAACATAGTGCAATAAGGTTTATAAAAAGAGAAAGGATGCATGTTTATTTTGCAGTATTTCAATCAAAGGTTTGTTTACAAAAGGAAAAAGAAGAGGCCTGTCTACTGTATTAAAATGAATGTAATGAAGTGCTAGTTGCAGCAGAAGCAGGCAAGGCTGGACTTGCAAGCCTCTATCTGAAGAATTGCTAGCATTCATGAGCTGGGTTGCTTGTCCACTTCAAGCTGGATAGCTTTCTGGTGATAGGAGAGGTCCTACAGCCACCCATTTGCTGGTTGCTAAAAATAGTGGTGCTGGGGTAAGGAGAGTGCAGCAGCTCAGCACTGAAAAACCTCTGCACCCGTCCAAACACCAAGATTTAACAATTAAATGGTTAAATCAAAACACACCGTCTCTGTGGTAAGCAGAGTTACAGGCCAGCTCCTCTCCTGAGTCTGGCTTGGGCAGCATTTCCTGGAGGTCACTCGTTTGAGCTTTTGGGGAAGAGGGTGGCTTAGGGAAGCACAGGCAGAAGAGCTTGTTAAGGGGTGTTTTATTTGCTCCTCATGTTTTTCCTAGGGGGGGAAATATTATGCAAAGTGTCTTAGGAGGGAGTATGGCGAGTCAGTCAATGGCCAGACAGAAACTTCAAAGTATTGCTGTGAAATAGAAATGCTCAGATTAGGGCTCCTATGAAGAGTGAAGAAGAGTAATTTTATTCTTGACAGATGAAGTCCATCTTGATTTCTATTCCCCTTAACTGTGAAGTGACCCTTCAGAAGGTGAAAGGTGGCTCAAACTCCGATTAGCTGAGATTTGGAGATTTCCTGAATATAAGGTTACATGTTTTGCCAAATGATATGGCCACAAATCCTCAGGCTTTCTCTGAAATTCCAACTTAGCTCGAAGAAGAGAAAAAGAATACTATGTAATAACATAATTTACACAGACTGTTTCATGTGAGAGTTTTGTTTTTGCTAGCTACTGTTTTCTCTCCATTTTATTTTCTAACAATAGAGCTGTAGTTTAAGCTGTATTTCAGGTATGCCTTTTCTTCAGTATTTATTTACAAAACACCACTAAGAATAAAAGAAGGAATGCCGATTTTTCTTTTTTTTTTGAGTTTGCTTATAGCATGCACAGAGAAGTGAGAGGTATGTTCACAATCCAAATGGAAAACTTTTTCAGTATTGTCGATATCATTTGTCATGAAAGAACTAGTCACTCAGCAAACCATTTGTGTAGGTAATTCCTAAGGCATTTTTTCTCTTTGTGATCACAGTGCTTCCCCCAATGGCAACAACTGCTTTCATGTGAAACCAGTAGTAAGAACATGCATTGATGTATTTTTAATTTCATTTAATGTAATTGAACACCTGGAAGTAGACAGGACTTTAATCATGTGAGCAGCCAGGTTTCTACAGAACCTCAATTTTCAAATGGCTACTACAGTTACTTAGTTTCTAATCTTTGGTCATGATCCTCAATTCAGTGGCCTGTGCCATTGTTAGGGTTGTTTTGACATCTGGCCAATATTCCCAACTGCTTTCTGTTAAGTATTTAGTGTGCTTGTTGCTCTGTGTGAAATTAATATATGTTAAGATTAGCAATGTTCTTGTGAGGTAGGGGTTGTACAGGAAAGTCAATGGCAGAAATTAGGGTAAGAGACTAAACTGTGTGTGTTCTAGGTATTAATGAGAAAATCAGTAGGGTGATGACTAGCAGCAAATAAGATAGTTTAATTTGTAAGCATTGGTAATAGCTCAGTCAACTGGGTTTCATTTGTAGAAGCAGGCTATCACAGAGCAACACAGAGAAGTTGGTAGCTCAGTAGTATCTATGCAAACAAGCTCCATCCTAGTGAACTTTTTGCCTTCCAGATATGTGCTGTGTTTGTATTAGCTGGGTCTTTAAATACAGAATAAATGAACAAGAAAAATAACTCTCTGGCAAAAACTAAGATGAACACTTCATAAGGTGTTTAACAAAAACAATCTTGATTTCCCTCTCTCCCCCCTGCCTTCTCTGCCTTCACAGACTCTGCTTTCTGCTCATGTCCAGCTAAGATAATATAGTAAATGTCTGAGCTCTTGCAAGTAAGGTTGTCACATTGATGTTTAACTGACTTTGAAACAGTGCAGCTGTAAAGGGGAAATGAATTCTGTTCTCTGTCAAAGCCTGTAAAAGAGTGTTTGTTTTAGCAGCTACTGAAGATGGAAGTGTTTATTCCATGACTGCATTGGTTGTCAAAGCTGGTCATATTTTCCTGTATTAATAATATTTGGAATTTTTCATTAGTTATCATTTCCTGTTGGTTCTTGAAAGAAGTATTGAGATGCTGATCACTGTCTCAATCTTTTCAGCTCTTCTGAATCTCTTCAGCATTTGAATGGAAATCATGGAATTCCTTTAGGATGGGGGTGAATGTATGCATAGGCATGTGTGATTATGTATTATATAAAACTTTTAAAGCATTTGCAAATGTCTGAATACTTTTTGATCCCAAAAGACAATAGCTTTTTGTGCAAGAGACAGAGGGGCAGCTCTTAGAGTTTGTCAGGTGATGGAACACTGTACCTAATATGCATAAAATGCAACTTATTACTCATCTTGTTGTTTTTTCAGGTGACTTCTGGCCAGGCTTTTGCTCCTGATACATAATGTTGTCTTGATATGAAAAGACTGACCAGAATCTGGGTGCTTACTGATACTGAAACATATGTTATGCTATGTAATTTATTTCAAAAGTAGCTTATTGCCTGCACCTACCAAATCCTAGCCATTCAACACAAACTAAATCCTTCTGAAGTGTTTCTAATGCATTATTGCTGTGGTGGGGGGTGGGGGGGGGAAAGGTGAGGTAATGGACTTGGAGTGTTCTTGGTTTGTTTGGCTGTTTAAGACAGATCATCTAGAGCTGAAACTTAATTAAGTATAAGGGTTTGAAACTGGAAACAATAACCATGTTAAGTAAGCGTGTCACGATCTTGGCATCATTAGAAGAGAGAGCAAGCAGTGAGGGAAGCTGGATTTGTGCTGATTTTGCTTGCAATGGTATGTAACTTACTAATTACCTTTGCTGCGAAATGGTTGGTAAAAAGCCAAAATACTGCTTCCCTATTTCCCTAGGATCCTTGTTTTGAGAGGATTATACTTCCTAGTGTTTTTACAAGAATTACATGGATGCCAGAATGTTTCCCAAGCTTCTCTTTGATGACTGGTACAATGTAACAGGGAAGGCTTACCAAAAATTACTGAGGAAGTGAACAGGAGAGAGATAAAAAAGTGTGAGAATAAATGAATCTGATAGTTGCGTATTTATGTGTCTTCCCTACCTTTGTGCTTTTCAGTCTGGTTTCTGAAGGAAGTGAAACCCATGTGATCCTGACTGAGATAAAACATGTTTATGTGCGTTTGTAGGATGATGCGTGTGGGTTTGCCCTTTTCTTCCACTGCCCCAAAGGAACTGTGCTTCTACAGGGTGTAAGAAATTACCTCATCAGGTATATGACTGTCATCCTGTTAGTGAAAGAAGCACCTTACCTGTTGACAGCCCTCGTGTGGCATCCGAAAATCATAGTGAGAGAGCAAAACTATGAATGGCTGAGGACAAAGTCAGTCAAGTGCATGTTTGTCAGCCTAAATTTCCATGCTTTTTACTCTCTGCTTGTCAGCTGGGGATTGAAACATCTTTTCATGCAGCAGAGGGATTATGACGTTTAAGACTTTTTATATTAAAAATCAGAAGATAAGTTTTAGGAAGATGCTGTCTTATGTGCTTCAAAATCTGTTGAAAAACGTATAATATAAATATAATCTTCTGAAATGTATATAGGTATTTAAGATTTACAACTCCCTTGCTTTATAGAAAAATGTGAAAAACTCCATACACTGAGAAATTCAGGTTAAATATGCAAATTACAGATACTTTCATTTTACAAAATTAAAATTACTACTGGTAGTTGTAGTCTTGTTTTTCATCTATGAATTAGCCAGAATATCATATCATATCTTAACATCCTTTTTCTTTTTTTTCCCCTCACTCTCTTGATTTTCAAGGTAGAGGCAGAAAGAAAATGTATAGTGTTCTCTGGCAGTGGATCAGGCCTTCATTTGCCCTTCCCCACATCTAACATAATGATTTTGACTGTCAGTGCTGCAAGTTGTTTGTTTCAGCCTCAGATAATCAATCTGATTAAATATCTTGGTGGTATTTGGTATTATACAGAAAGCATTTGAAGTGGCAGTAATATTTCACTGAGCTACTGCTCATGTGGAAAGCTTCATTTTATAAGTTCTTGGTGATAGCAAAAACGTACTGAAAAGAGTGAGGTATATGTATGTACATATCTTTTGCTGCAAGTGATTGTAGGCTTACACCACTGAGAACTTTTCTTACATGCTTAGTTGCTGTTTGGGTGAGTGAAAGCAGTGAGATTTATGCAGTTAGTCTATAGTGTTACTCAGGAAAATGATTGAGGGGAAAAGTTCTATGAACGGTAACATGGTAGAGGCAAGTGTCACAAACTCAAGCTTTTACTGGCCAGTTTTGTGTACATCAGATTTCTGTGTGGTAGAAGATGCCCTTGGTCAGGTCTGATACTCCTGGTAAGGCCAGCTGTACTCCAGCCAGTTTTAGCCTAGGCTTTGTTATTTTTCTGAATTTCAGTGCTTGGAAGACTTTGTTTGAACTTACCTTATAAAATAACACCTAATAAAATTTTCCTACTGGGGTTTTCCTGTCCATTGCTTTGCAGCTTCCACTGGGACTCACCGAGTCCAGTGCCTGCTGCAGTGTCTTTGAAAGCCGAGAGTTGTAGTTTTGTCCCTTAAGTCTCACCTGTCTTCCCTTCTGTCTTGGAAGTCAGTTTCAGAGGGACTAAAACTTTTCTACTTCATAACATCAAGGCAGAAATTAACTTTGCAAATTAAAAAGATCCTAACAACCAAACTAGATTAACTTAGTTTCTAGTGAAAGCTTTCTTTATTCACCTTCCTCAGCATTTAAATAAAATGTCACAGTGTGCCTGGTATGTGAATAAATGCAGACCTGATTTAGCTTCCTGACTACAGCAGAAAAAAATTCAGGCATACTTTTTAAGGAATGGTTATTTAAAAGTAATGTGTTTTTGTTGCAACATGATTATAGATTTAACAGGAAGCTAGGTTGGAGTCTTTATGACTAACTCTTATTACTGCTACTCCTTTGGTTTCCAGGAGATGATGACTATAATGATGTATAGAGTCTTCAGATAGGTAGCATAATCTTGGACAACTTTCTTTTTTGTCCCATGGTACAAATGATTGCTCTCAATTGTTATTTTATAAAGAAACAAATTAAGTTCAAAACCTATATTGATATAATATTTTCATTTTCTTTCCAACTTCTTGTTAGTCTTTATGGACCATAAGAAGATGGTAATGGGACCACAACCTGAGGTTTTAGTACTTCATGTGCTCAAGTAAAAAGTGTAACTGGAACTCGTGTTTGATATAGAGGAAAACATTTTTTTTTTAAATCAGCAGGATATACCAAAATAATTAACTCTTTGAGTTAGAATCAAGCAGGGAATTATTGTTAAGATTTTCTTTTTTTCCTCTTGCATATGTTTTTAAAATACTTTCCTTATTGACAAAGGTAAGTAATGAATAGCAAGCATTCCTTGACCCCATGTCATTTGCTGCTTAGGAACAGTATTTACCTACAATAGCTGTAAATGCTTGCATGAGTATAACTCATGCAATAACTCCAGGTAACTCTTTCAAAAAGCCTTGTGTGGAAAAGAAATTGTGGGACAGAGTTTCATTTGAGATTCAGAAGCATTAAGCATGAATATTTTGCTATGGACCACCAGCCCTGTTCAATTACTTTGGTAGCAATGCAGATGCATGCATTTTATGATTGTTCTTTAAAATACCAGCAATGTTGCTGTCAGTGTGCCTTTTACCATTGTATATTACCATGATTTGACAGCTGACAAAACAAGCATGTGAAGGCTGACATTTGTGCCAGATGTCTTTCATTATATATTTTTACAGGCTTAATTTTTCATGTGTGCACTTTATATTGGCAGCTTTAATATATTTTGCAGATGAAGCTTAATTGTTTTTCTTTTGTACACATTTATATTTTAGTAGATTAAAATTTTACCACAAAATGTACTTGTAATTTAAATAGCTGTGCAGAAAGTAAAAGCTTACTGAAAACATGACCTAAAAAGGTTCAACCATTCTTTAGACTTTAGAAAAAAGAATAGAAGGTACCTTATTCTGGTAGAGAAGCTTTTGACCACCTGAAGAACTTTACACTCCATTTTTCTTTTTATTGCCTTTTGGTTGCCCTTGAGAAACTCATGTGATAGTGCTTTAAGGAGCAGAGTCCCGTTATCCATAATTAAGTGTGTAATTTAAGTTTTTTCACTGACTTAGCTAGATTCTGTTAATGTTATTTTACGGCAGTTTATGAATCCTCTACAAACAGGTAGAGTACCTTCTGACTCCTCGTTTCCTAATGCGTCTGGGAAGTGCCTCCTATGAAGGAACTAAATGCAACGAAGTTCTTTGGTGATCCCATAGCTCATGCTATACACTCACACCACCTCTCAGTCTCTTTTCACAAGAATATTTTAGGAAATGGTGATGAAGGGCAGAAAATATTATTTAATTCTTTAACAAATGTCAGAAGTTAAGTAGGGTAGAATTAAGTCAGATTTTTATTTTCCTTTTTTCAAAGATAGCAAGACATCTGCTTGTTACATGTGAGATCGTGGTGTTGGACATTTTTTTACAGGCTGTGTTGATGAAAGGGGGAATCTGAAATAAGAAATAGTCACTAACTACTGTGGCATTTTCCTGTGGTGACAGGAGCCCAAGTTGTAAAATTGCCAACTTGCCCAAACTAGATTATAGTTTTAAATACCTGTAGTAAGCACCAGGAGTGTTCAGGATGTTGTCTTGAGGTGATCCTCAGTTTCACTCAAAAGGTTTATCATGAATCTTACTCTAACAGGACTCTCTTGAGAATGTACTTACAGAGGAAATGGTTTTGGTAAGTTAGGTCTTTGATGACCTTCCCTGTTAGAAAATGAGTGCTGCTAACCTGAAGTTCAGCTGTCTGTAGTTGCAGCAGTGACCTCTTTTCCTCACTTTTATGTGGTGGCAAGATAAGCAAAAAGGAATAGAAACTGGATGCCATTGCTTTTGCCCTAATACATTTATGATCCTCTTCCAAATGAGATTTGATTCTGGAATCAAAAATGGTAGGAAAAAGGCTTGTGGTTACAGCAATAAGATGGTGAGGTTATTCACTAAAGTCTGCTGAAAATGATGGAATAAAATTTAATGGGTATTTTTAAAACAGCAAATGTAATTGCTGACTCATTTATTTCCTTTTCCATAATATTCCACCACATACACACACTTGTTTTGCTGCATTGTGCTTCACAAGACTCTATGTTTGCACCTAATGTTGTTGCTGTAATCCTGTCCTTGCTTCTCTTAGCTCCCTTAAGAGCTTTCAAATAATGGTTTGAAAGGTTAACACTTCTCCTTTTGAAAAATAAATTTCCTCAGCTTTCCAAATAAGCACCACTTTGAATTGTATATATGATACTTTTCATTTTTCTGCATTTAAGAAACCAAAATGGAGAGCTGTCATCCTTTGTTTCACTTTGGTAACAGAAACCATAAAAATGAATAGGACCTAATTTGTGCCAGAAAAACTGGCAATGTTGTCTGCATACATTTGAACACCATTCAGAATTCTAGTCTTAGAAAAATCTTCTCTCATCTCCCTTTCCTAAATGGAGATTTTTTGTGCATTTTAATATAACACAGTCATGAGGTTAAATGAGATTTTTGAACTGCAGAAAGGCTTTAAAAACTTAAGATACTTGTTTATTCTACCCAACTGACAAATGTTTTCAGCAAAGAGACTGTTATGGCATGTTAGTTCTGTTGTAAATATATTAATTTGTATATTTGACTACAGATACTACTACGATGGATATTTTTATAACCATACTTTAAGTACATGTTTTATTCTAAGATATTATAATCTCAAAGTACATACATTTCTGTTGTACTGTTTATATCAGTAATAACCAGGAAATTCTAAATTAAGACTGACACTTATTTTTCATGTGCAAGTGTATTCTAAGGTTTCTGTTTCCAGATCTCCTAAGCTGAGAGTTGAAGCAGTGATTTCAATATTCATGAATTTCTGTGTTTGTTTTAGTATGGCATTCTTTCAACATAATTATGTGAATTAAGTGTTTCTATCTTTTCCATATATCTCAGGATTTGGTCAATAGAAGAAGTTAAAAGTCCAGCCTCTTGTGATTCCAATAACCAAGTAAATGAATAAATTGTCATAAACTCTGGCAGAAGCAGAGAGATTGGGCTATTGCATCTAGGGCGGTTCTACAAATTAAATGAGTGTTTAGTGCTCTCCCAAGAGTAATACACAAATGGGTGTTACTGAAATATGCACTGTTATTATCAGGCAAAAAATTTAAGAGAAAAAAACCCCTTAGAGTAACAATTCTACTTTTCACATAAATGCCTTTTATTCCTCTGCTCTACATGCTGTTTTCCTGTCCTTTTTCTATCTACTGGTGTTACATCACTTGCACACTTGGTTTTTAAAGGCTCTTGTGAAAGTATCACTCTATTACTTCCAGCTGAGTAAGTACTCAGTTGCACCTCATAAGCTTTCCAAGTCACGTCTTACAACAGTGACAACCCTGTTAGGAAAACAACTGAGTTTTTAGAGCCCCGTCCTTGTTCTCGCGCACCAAGCTAGCGATGCTCGGAGCTGGTTGCGGGCCTGTCGATGAACGATGCTGCAGTAATTTCAATTATTCTCTCCAGTGGTGATGTAGATGTTGATCGGTTTTCAGATACTGATCCTGTTCCTTAATATAGCAGTTGGCCACATGTGCAAGCTCGTCCTGTTAAGGAATGGCCTTCGGGGAAAATGAGTCCTGAAACATTTGGGCATGGAGTTTATGCATTTCCCAGGAACTGTAAAGTTAAAGAAGCAATGGCGGACAATTTCAAAGTCAATGACGAAGCACCACTGGCCTATGTCATTGACAAGCAAATAAAACAGTCTTTGTAAGACAGAGTATAAGACTTATTTCTTTTATTGCATTTGGTAAAAACTGTCTTAAACTTTTAAACAAAATTCCTAGGCTTTTCAAGTGCTGTCAGTAGTGGAAAAAAAAAAAAGTTGAAAGTGATGTGCAAGTCGGTTTTTCTTCTACTGCATATTCTAGTATTCAGTCTTAATGTCAACAACTTTTGTCACCAGGAATGTAATATAACAAATAACAGAGTAAAATCTCAGCCTAGCTACTTAGGGATGATCCCTTTCCTGTTGTAAATTAGTGGGAATTCTTGTGAAAGAGGCTTTCCACATCAGGAGTGCTTTGGAGAGTGTCAGCGCAGGCATCAGCTGCCTTTCATTTGCCATTCTTAACTGCACGTTATGTCCATCTTTGCTCTGAAAAGTTGTGTGTAAATAATTACCTGTCATCCCACAAATAGCCCAACAGGATTGTGATAGGAAAGCCATCTTTGAATGGCCTTCACACAAAAGGACAAGTGCATATGGTTGTATTTGAAATTACTTTTTGCTGGAGTTTTTCTTAGAGCTGTTGTTTTTCAGGTCTGTAATTTCAGAAGAATGCATAAAATACATAAAATTCAAATCCTCATGGTAAACTACTAGAACTCTTAAGTTCATTTTAAAACATTTTTTCTGCTGACTTATGGGTGCTTGGTTTAGTTACCTATCGTTAGCCAAACATTTTTGTCTGATAGGGCAAATTTCATGATCTGTTGGGAAAGTATGTTTAATTTAAGATCCAAGGACACTTGTGAAGGACGTGTGTGTGTGTTCAAATATAGAATTAAGAATAAATCATCTGGATTTTTTACTTTTTGACCTTTTTAAACTACAATAATGTGATTTAGTGGATTTCCTCAATACTGTAATGTGTGTAAGGTTTGTACTTTTTTGTTCTACCATGTTCTTAGCTTGCTTTTCATTGCATTTTTCATTTACTTTGGCTCCTAAGAAATATGAGAGTCAGATTTCTAATGTACAGCATGTTGGAACAGGTTTTACTGCATCTCCTTTCTTTGCGTTTGTGTGTTTGGGTACACACAGGTTTGAGAGTTTTACCTACCTTTGCCTGCTGATTAGAACTTTTATTTTCTTTGCAGGGTTGAAAAGAAGATTTACTTCTATAGATCAATACAAATTTACCTCTTTTGAGCTTAATTTGTGTAGTTTTTATATGGTTTTTTACTTTTTTTGTAGATATGACTAGGTTATTTTTAATTAGCTTTTGGTCAGAAAACAACAATATTTGAGAGATAAAGACCTCAGGCACATCAGGTATATATTCCAGCTCTTGGGGTGGCTAACATTTTCTGCTTACTGTCAGAAGCACTTCAGAACTATATTACCTTGTTTTCACATAAAAACTGGATTCATGTCTTGCTCTTGCTTAAAATTCCTTTCTTCCCTTCCCCCCCCCCCTTTCTTTTTTAATTACTAATTTTTTTTGTATGTGCTTGTAGAAAACCTTAATGAGACACCTAGGTTTGAGAGGCCAGGGTACTATTCAACTTGACTGTAGAACTGTAGATTTTAAGTTTTATGTGATAGGAAAAGTTCTCTTTGAATATAAATTGTTGATATGGTAGTGTTTGTTCCTGATGGCATTTTTAACACAACTGCTATCATAAGGATGCGCTTGAGCCTTTTTTAAGCATAGTTGAAGGAATGCATTCTGATGGCACCTCTAATATATATGCAAGGCCTTTCTAGGCCCAATTATAGTATTTTTTGTGATTTTTTTTTTTTTTTGGTGTTCTGAGGGACTGCAAGGAGAAATGTTTTTAAAATTTGTTTATATAGCGATTATCTCAAGATATTTGTACATGGTGCTTCATAAAACCTCTCATTAGCTGCCCTAAGATAAGCCAGAAGAAAAAAATCAGGTAATAGTCTGTATTTAAAGTTTGCTTTGTGGAGTTAGTTGTTTAGAGGACTCTTACGTTTTACAGAAGCAAACCAAAATCATCCCATCTTTTTAATAAGAATGCTAATTTTGACAGTCGGAGCAGTTGCTGAGGTTGTTGAGGTTTCTAATATCTCTATCATGCTGTCTGACATTATGTGAGCATTTTAGTTATTTTGGCTTGGTCATGCTTTTCTTTTCTTTCTTTTTTTTTTTTTTTTTCTCCCAAGGTTCCTAAAAACAGAGGCAGTAATAGTTTGTTCCTTGACACACTTTCATGCTTTACTGGGACATAGAGAACTCTTTAGGGAATTTTACAAAACTTCTGTAATTATAACTGCATCAATTTGTTCATGTAAGAAACCAGGAAGACACGTTTGTTTCTGCAGCATAAACTGAGGGGTTGCAGCAGCCAGTCCCATGTTTAGTTCTCCAGGTTGTGCTGCTTGTGCAAAGGTATTGATCTTTAGTGTGTTTAGCAATCTTTGCTGGTTGCCCCTTTGTACATTTCAGGATTTGTCAGACATGGGATACGTTGCCCTGGAAAAGGGCTCCTTTGACAGGAGGCTTCATGTTCTTCCCTTTGGGGCTTTTCCAAATATTATGAAACACAATTTAAGTTTTGCAGGAATGTTCAAGAAGTAATCTCAGTCTTAAGTTTTAACATATGTCATATTGGTTGTTTAACATGTAAGAGGCACTTTCGTGTTTCAAGGTGTTTATTTGAAATTCTATTTCACAAGGACACTTGTTTCAAGAATTGAAATGTGTTGCATTTGCGTGACTAGTGATTGAAATTAACATGCTACCATATATGCTTGTTTACTAATATCATAAATTAATGGAAGCACAGTGCTTATTTAGAATAATACTACTTGGAATAACACTTAGGGGAAAAAAATCTGTATTTTTTTTTACAAAAAGTAATGAATTCTAAAACTGAGGGAGTGCTGACATGCCTTTTCACTGTATCATAGAGTAGGGAAACCTTGTTCTTTTTTTTTATTAAATTCTGTACAAACCCTGTGATTACTTGAATTACTGGATTATCTTTTAAACCTTTTTGACTGCATGGCAGGGATGCACTGACGTGGCACTTGCTGTGATCGTAGGAAACCCAGAAGATGATGCTTTCAGTGGTCAAGTGGAACCTGCTGTGTGTTCTGTAGATTACAAAATTTGAAAGCACGGACCTTTAACTCCTCACTTATACCTGGTGTTTGTATGGTACGTGTGTTACCTAGGGAAGTTGAGCTGGCAGAGGCAGAGTACACAGAGCAGCATTCCACAGAACTTGTGACTTTGTACCCAGAAAGTGTTTAGCAACCTGTAGAGGTTGTAACAGCAAACATTTTAACTCACTTTGAAAAAGTTGCTATTACAGGAAGAAAATAATAATTTAACCTTAAATAAACACTTTCTGAAACTTTAAGAAGAAAAGTTTTATTCTTGCGTTGTGGTTTTGCGTCTGGGTGGATTGTGAACATATGCAAAGATTTTGCCTTTTCTTTAGTGTAAGAGTTCATCATAATGGATGATTGATAGGATGATTTTATACATTATAAACAGCAAAAAAGGATAGCTTAATATGTACTGAGTTAGGAAGAAAAATCGGATTTTGACAGTACTATGTAAATCTTGACTAATCAGTAAAAAATACTGTCTGAAACACGTCCATAGTAGCTGACAGTCTGAGGTGTGTGTCTTGGTAAAATGCCTTGGCTTTTTATCAGGTGGACAAACTAAAAGGTGAATGCAGTAGGTATCAGGAAGACTAAGAGCTCAGTTGTGGAGCAATATAGTATTGCCAGGATGTAGTAGTGATGAGGCCATAGGAAGTTTAACAGCAATAATGATAGTGAAATTGTTAGCAATTTGAAATGCCTGAAGTCCATCTGGAGGTGGTTGAGACTTTTGGAGCACCTTCTTCTCCCCTTATGGCTCTCTGAGTATCTTTGCAATCAGTCATCTTTAACCGCTGATAGGTTTTGAATGTTGAACACTAGTGGAAAGTGTTGGATTTTTTTGGTATTTTTGTTGTACTGTTTCTGAAGATAAACAAAGCCTTTAATATGGGTTTGTTTGTCAGCTGTGCATAAAATTAAGGTCCACTACATACTCTGGAGTATATATAGATCTATTCCACTTTGAAATGAGGATTGTGTCTACCTGAACGGCTGGTGTGCCAGCTTAACACAAAAGATATGTGTTACCATACTGATTTAGGTGGGCAGCATTGCTCCTGTGCTTGGGCTCAAGCTAAGGGCTGGCTCAAGCTAAGGAATAGCTTCCTGCTTGCTTCCTGTACTTGTGTGTCATATAACGGTGAATGAAAAATATTCCAATTCTGACAAATCTGTTACTTGTTGGTGTGGAGTTTTAGGGCTATTTAAGGAATAAAATAATGCTTCTGATTTGTTTGCCAAGGATAGTGAATTCTACTGTAGAATGTCAGTGAGTCATTTAAACTATGAATTTAAATATTGAATGGAATGGTGTTTCCTAAGCAGTTATTTGTACAAAACATTGTCTGAGTGGTATTCAAAAAATCTCTTCTAATTGGCTTAGAAAGCTAATTAATGAGAGGGTCTTCAGGTCTTGAAAAACTCGTGAGAGTTTATATTTGCTTTTCAGATTTAAAAGCAGTTATATAATGATTAGGATGAGCAGCCTCTACCTTTCAGGCTATGAAAAAGGAACACAGCTCCAAAGACACCAATTTTCCAAAATAGCTTGGATATATTTAAAAACATTATTAAATAAATAGTTTTTACTTAGGTACTGTTTGTATAGAACCTCTAATAGTTAGTGAATATGTATGAAAGAAAAGGTTAACTATTCGACTTCTTAAACATATTGGGTTGTTTTTTTTAACTCAAAATGAGCCAGGATATTCCAGAACTTTTTAGCAATGGAACAGCTCTCCTCCTTCAGCAAGTATATTCAAGACTGCTGTGCATTTCTAATGGAGACTTACAGGGAAAATGCCCTAAATAAAACCATGTGCCAACCACGGCCTTTTGGATCACTGTTTGGAAACCTGCTGCTTTTTAATATTTACTTCTAAGCTTATTGTATAATTCTTTTGGCCACTGCATGAACATGCATTTTGGTAGTATTAGTACTGTAAAAATCGTAACACTGACTGTCATGATTTTCTTCTTAGATAAATCTCTACTATTACAACATTTTTCCAGCTTCTTAGTGTTTGGTCTGCTGTATTGGAAGATGTCTAAGTTTTTACACTTGAGTAACTGTACATGTGGAATCACTTAAAAATGAGAATAAATACATTTCCACATATGGACTTTTCATGAGCCCTGATTTTCAAAGCATCAATTAAATACTTTTTTTTTTTAAAGAAAACGTTTACATAACATATAAGAGAGTAACATGTACCTTATTAAATAGGGCTATCTCCTGAACTGGAAATTAGGTGTGCTAATTTTTTTTCCCTCGATTCAGCACTTAAAACATGTGAGCAAGTCCAACTTTTGTAACTGATTACTATGGATATGTCAACTTGAAGTTTATCAAAGTACAATTGCAGGACTGCAGACAGTAACAGAAAAATGTTAATATGGTTAAATTTATTCTTGTGTTCAGGCTGAAAGGTTGTAGAATGAAGTCTGAGTTGCTTGTGTACTAAAAGTTTTCAGCTTTGGTTCATAGTTTCTTACATGTAATTCAGAGACTGGTGGTGAATGGTGCTGCATCCAGCTGGCAGCCAGTCACCAGTGGTGTCCCTCAGGGGTCTGTGCTGGGGCCAGTTCTGTTCAATATTTTTATTGATGACATGGATGAGGGTATTGAGTCTTTCATTAGTAAATTTGCAGATGACACTAAGCTGGGAGCATGTGTCGACCTGTTGGAAGGTAGGAGGGCTCTGCAGAGAGACCTGGAACAGTTGGATGGATGGGCAGAGTCCAATGAGATGAAGTTTAATAAGTTCAAGTTCTGAGTCCTGCATTTTGGCCACAGTAACCCCTGCAGTGCTATAGGCTGAGGCTGGACAGTGCCAGGCAGAAAGGGACCTGGGGGCACTGGTGACAGCAGCTGAACGTGAGCCAGCAGTGGGCCCTGGTGGCCAGGAAGGCCAATGGCACCTGGCCTGGATCAGGAATGGTGTGGCCAGCAGGAGCAGGGAGGTCATTCTGCCCCTGTACCTGGCACTGGTGAGGGCACACCTTGAGTGCTGTGTCCAGCTCTGGGCCATCAGTTTGGGAAGGACCTTGAGATGCTTGAGCGCATCCAGAGGAGGCAACGAGGCTGGAGAGGGGCTGGGAACACAAACCCTGTGAGGAATGGCTGAGGGAGCTGGGGGTGTTTAGCCTGGACAAAAGGAGACTCAGAGGTGACCTTATCACTCTCTACAATTTCCTGAAAGGTGGCTGCAGCCAGGTGGGGGTTGGTCTCTTTCTCCAGGCAGCAAAGGACACAGCCTTAAGCTGTACCAAGGGAAATACAGGTTGGATATTAGGAAAAAGTTATTTACTGAAAGAGTGATAAAGTACTGGAATGGTCTGCCTGGGTAAGTGGTTGAGTCACCATCCCTGAATGTGTTTAAAAAAAGATTGGATGTGGCACTCGGTGGCCATGGTTTAGTTTAGGTCTTAGGACTGAATTGGACTAAATGATCTTGAAGGTCTCTTCCAACCTAGTGATTCTTTGTATGATTCTGTGTAATTAGAAATACTTGAAAATAGCAGCATTTTCTCAATCTAACTGTAGTGCTATTTCTGTGACGTTAGCAGACGTCTTGAATCTAGTGGCTTTCGGCTTTGATTTTTAAAGGCAATTTCTTGTTATGTAATTATTCTATTGTGTTCATATTTGAGTTGAAACCTGGTATGCTGGGTGTATGCCCAGACTGCCCAGGGTAGCTATTCATGCAGGATGCCAGATGTGCACAGCTGCCCAGGGCTGGTGCATGTGCTTTGCCCTCCAGCAAAGGTACAGCAGCATCAGCTGTGCCCTTGTCACATACAGCTGTACTCTCCTCTTTACCTGAAGGTAGTTAGGAGTCACTTTTAATGGGAAGTTCTAGTTAAGTTCTTTGTATTTTACCATGGTGTAAGTTATGAATTGTTTGCTTTGATTTTTGTTTCTTGGTATCAAGGTCAGTATAAGATAGCAGTCAGTAGGTGCTTAGCCCAAGAATGTCCATATGTAAATTTTGCCCCACAGACTCCCCTTTTCTAGGCCCCCATCTTGTGATCTGCTTTGGCTCTTTGTTTTTCCTGTGCTGAGTGAGTGCTGGGCTGCTAAAGTGCTTGATGTTGAGTGTGTGCTGGAGGGTCTTCTCTGTGACTGCACCTGTGTTTTTTATTTCATTATCAGGAGAGCGGGCAGGTCCTGTCTTGTTGGTGGCCTAGGGGCAGCCCTAAAGAACCAGGGTAGTTAAAACCAAAGTATTTGGCCTTTGAAATGCCTCTTGGATGACAGTTATGCAGAGGCCTGTTTTCTAGCATTCCACCCCTCCTCATTTCTAGACTCTCATTGGAGACTTGTAGGAATCCTGTGAGGCTTTCTGAGAAGTCTGCAATACCTGTCTGAAGTGATTCTTAGTGGAAAAGTTCATGAAGTTCTGGTGTGACTCTGAGATGCTCTCTCAGTACCAGAGTCCTGCTTTAAAGTTGCCTCAGTCACATGTTGTGGCTGCAAGAGCCAGCTCCAGGAGACAGGTGATCTGTTGATTGACAGAAACTTCATGCCGTGAAGAACTAGTCTGACCCACTTCATCCATTTGTCTGCGCTGGTGGTTACTCTTCTCTCTGAAGCAGGGAAGATCAAAGATGCCCAGATGTGGCTTAGCATTACTTGCTGCACAGAGCTGGCTAAACAAGGGGGGTAAGAATTCATGAGGTTTTCTCTAAGCAGGCACACCTCCTGTGTCAAAATTACATCAGTTCTGTGAGGTTGTTAAGGGTTACATACCTGGAGGATTACATATCTTGGAGTCAGGTCTTCATCCTTCATCTTTGAGTGAATCAAAGTATGACTGTTTCTGTGATGTTAATGTTAGTATGCTGATACTTCTTGGTAAAGGTGTTGTTTTCTTCTTTTAAGACTGCTTGGTGTCTGAAATCTTCCTCCAGTGTAGTTTTACCCTTCATGTCTGTCTCATCTCTGTAGTATTAAAAAGTGCTACTTTTTCCCCTTGGTGAATTTCTTCCTTTACTTTGGTATCTCTTCAAGAAATTTCCTTGCTAAAGATTATTTGCTCTGGGAGGTCTTTCTTTAAAAACTGTAAACATTTCTTTGAACACTTTATTCACACCATACAGAATCACTGAGTTCTGGCCTGTAGATTATATGAATATAGAATTAGGAAGTTTTTCTTGGAGAGTCTGGTGACTGTGCTCAGCAAAAATGTTTTTTTTTCAGGTGTCTTTGAGGCATATACAATCCCAAAGTTGGATGAATCTTTCTTAGTTCAAACTGTAGCAGGACATGAATGTCCAAATAGTGTTTGATTTTCATCATAAATGAAAAACATACTTAGACTTTAGTTGTTGCATTTAGAAGTTGTGGAGTTTACATGCTTGGAGATACTCAAGGCCAATTTAAACCATGTCCTGTGCAGCCTGGTGTAGCTAACCCTCCTTTGAGTACTGGGTTGCACCACGTGATGATCTCCAGAGGTCCCTTCTAACCTCAGCTATTCTGTGTTTCTGGTGTCACTGTGTCTCTGGTGTATTTTCGAATTTGGGGAGGAGGGTGGGACAGCAGGAATAGCTCCATGCAAGTTGAAGCAACTAGAAGAAAATTTCAGACAGTATTGGCTTCTCTTCGAGATTATCTCTGATTGTGTAACAACTGCAGCCCTGAACCTTCCTGAAATAGGATCAGTTGAAACCTGCAGCTGTGGATGAGGACTGTGGCTGCTTCCCACAGTATACCCCCCTTACTTCCCTCAGTGTGAACAGCTCTGTGTCTGTTTTAGGACCAGAAAAGGTACAACAGAAGTTGATAGACATGGGGAAATTAAAAGTATGACAGTTGTCAACTGATTTGTTTTTTATCCCCCTAGTCCCAGAACTAGGGACAGTAAAAAAATTAGCAATGGTCCTTAGAGTGTGGTGAAGCTATGTATGTGCTTCCATTTGAGGCAGAGGTATGTCGTGTGCATCCTTCTCTGGTGGTACTATCATTTCTGAACTCTGTTGCAGAATAAACCTTTGTTCTGTGCTTCTCTGTTCTGAAGCAGGAAGGGAGGGGGAGAAGGAAAGGAAATTCAGAGTTCAAGGTTCCCTAGGCCAAAGCTTTAATACTGAAAAAAGTACTTGGCATCTTGAGGAAGAAAAACATTTTGCCAGAAGAGATTTTCCTATGGCAATGAATTTAGAATATGTGAATGAGAGTAACTTCATCATCTGGAAGTTGCTGTTCAGTGGGATGGAGGGTCCTGCTCTACTTATATTTGGTTGCTGTACTCATTTGCCTTTCTCAGCATGTTTTTCCTAACAGTAAAGAAGATAAAGTTAATGAAGGAATGATATTACGTAGGTAAAAAACTTAATCATAATGCATTTGCATGACACAGTAGAATATCCAAAGCAGCACTGATGACTGTCAAGCTACCATTTCCCATGTTTCAAAGTCTTGAGTGTGAAACCTAATTTACATTCTGTAATAATATATGCAGGAACATACTAGGGTTAAATAAGTAGGAAGCAATAAGGTTTTAATTTTGAATTGAAGCACTGATGCCTCAAAGTTTTCCACTGAACTACGAAGTTGTCTTCATCTGATCTACAAAATTGTCTGCTGTCAGTCTTTGATATGCTGGGTGGTACACTTTGGGTTTTAAGTGTTTGGATGGGCAAGAAAAATCCTGGTCATGATTGATTGTGCAGTATTTTCCCTTTTCCAACACTGAAGGAAACTATTCTCTTTCTTAACCACCTTGTGGAGTATCAGCTGCTTCAGCTGCATGCTAATTCTGGTTTTATTAGTACCACTGTGTCATGGTTGGAGGGAAGGGGTCTTCTGACCCTCATGGTGTCTGGAAGGTAAATTGACAGGATGCAGGAGGAAAGAGTTTTCTGCTGACCATTTAAAATTATTCTGACATTTCCATTGCTGCTTTGGTGGTGAAATGAGCCCAACTTTGTCACCGCTGGTTGTGACTGTGGTATGCTGCCAAAAATCTGCAGGAATGCAAGAGAGGAGAAAAATTTGGACTTTAACAGCATATACATCATCCAAAAGTGAACAGAATTTCGTGGGACAGAATGAAAACAGTTAAGTTGCCCATGGGGATTTCCTCTACTGAATATCAAAGGTACACTGTAAACCACTGAGGTGTGGGCACTTCTGCTTGAAAAGCTTTCAAGATCCTTTATGATGAAAGTAGTTAGGCAGTTGAACTGTAAGCACTGCTAACAAGTCTCATTAGAAAGTACATAGCAGTGTTATTTGAAATGTCCCATTGACCTCAATAGGTCTTTGTTTTATTTCTTTTTTTCATTGTTGCTGTTTGACATTGAGACTGTGTTGAAAAGACACTGTGATTTGATGTTTTTGGGTATGCCTGGCATTTTTATCTCAGTGGCCTGGCTCACACTGGGCCAAATTCAACTTCAACAAACAAATGTCCTAAAATTACTAGAAACTTCATTCTTTTTAAAGCAAATATTGAAATTACAGGTTTTTGCCTATCATGGTTTCTGAAGTTTTTAGGAATAATAAATTTTTTTGGTTGCTAGATGGTATGTGTGTATTACGTACTTAACTGTTGTACTAAGAATTATTATGATCTGTCCTAGAAGATTATAGGTTTTTTCCAAATCCACAGAAATCACTACCATGCAAACAGCAGTCTTAAGAATAATAGGAAACCCTTGCAGAGTGTCATCCACTTCTCCAGTAAACCTTGTGAGACAGAAGGTTTAATTCTGAATAGGGTCTTTGAGAATGACCAAAAAACTTGCTTAAAAAGAAAGAAGGAGCTTAAGGATGTCTGAGTTATCTGCTCCTGATTTTCATTAAACTTCTCAGCTATCTGGAATGTTCTCTCTTTTTCAAGAGGGCACTGGCCAGTAGTTCAAAACCTGAAACTGGCAGGCATGTGGCAATTTGAAATGTCTTGCTTTCCTAGGTATCCATGCTGAAAACCAAAAGTTTTGTTCAAATTGTAAAAGGCAAATACATTGGATAACTTTCTTTACAAAGTTAATTCGTTTGGTTTGTGTAGATTTAATCAGGATGCAGCTGGAACTCTCTTTAATTTCATCTAGCAAGTGCCTTCAGTGACTAATTGTAGCTTGATTTCTGGAGTGACAGTTTATAGATCTAAGAATCAAACAGTTAATGAAAAGTAAGCTGATGAGAAGAAGAGAGCTGCTGAAATCTGAGGAGTTCTACAGTTTTCATTTAGAAATATATTAAAAAATTAAAATTAATCAGGATTTCAGAAATTATACTTCGGTTGCCCCTCAGATATTTTTTTTCTTTATATTTCTCTGACATTAAATCAGCAGTTGCACAAATACTTGTAATTAACTTAGGAACTAAAAAAAAGCTTTTCAGAATATAAGGTACCTGAAGGTTGCAGTTTTTACTGATGCAACTGTTCATGTAATGCTAATGGTAAAAAAAATACAGAAGGAATTGCAGGTTAAGGAAGGAAAATAGAGTTCTGTGCCAGGAATACCACCTCTGTTGCACTTTTTCAGCTGAACTGCACACAGGGTTCCTCAGTCATGCTGTAGAACAGCAAGTGGTTTTATTCCACCAGCCTGGCCAATATAATCAACATTTATGCGAACAAATTACAGATAACTGCGGCAGGATTATCTCTACTACTTAACCTGTGATCTCTAGAAGCTCAGTGCATACATGTAGTCAAGAAATCAATGGCAGTACTACAGCCAGCCTGGGAACGTAAGGAGAGATGTTAGTTGTCTGAACAGAGTTGGAAACAGAGTTTTGTTCCAGGCAAGATGATTTGTGGGGTTGCTGGAAGACATTTTGTGAATATTCCATTTTATGTTCTCTGGTCAGGTGAAGCAGGAATGATATATTCTTCAGCAGCTATGTGTTGGTTTTCACAGCCCCTCCACTCCCCTCCACATTTTTTGTCAAAAATATGGTACAGATTTTCTGTGTTTTACATGAGAAGCCTAAAGGACTTCTTTTTGTTTGTATTGGTATTTTCCTCATCTGTGCACATTGTTCTCATTATGTACTTAAAGAAATCGGCTGTTATAGGGATAAGCTAAAGTAAAAATATATGCAGTAGTATTATTTTATTAAAACATGTTAAGATGGCAAAAGAGATAATAATATGAGGCATAGTCACAGGGTCAGAATAGAAAGGTCTTGGCTTCCATTGGAGCTAGACTGGCTGTGGCATAGCAAAATTACATACAAGAATGTAAGGAATTAAAAGTCGTGAGATTACTAGGAATTATAAGACTCAACTGTGTCTGAGTATAGAAGAATATTTTAGTGCTTTATTAAAATCAACAGTTAAACACAACTTGCAGAAAAAGATAAGACCCAGAAAAGTCGTAATTCCAACCTAATAGTACAGATTTTTTTGAACAGCAGCATATTAGTAAAATAACTCTTGAATCTCTGCTCTTAATAGAATCCAGTGCTGGAGTTGTGTAGCAAAGAGAACCTCCTTTGAGACTTTTAATTAGCAGCTGAATCTTATGAAATTATGCATTACTTGATAGATGAATCAAATGAAAACAAAAGGAAGTAGAGAATTAGAATAAGCAGAGTAAACTGAAGTCCTGAGATGGAACAAGCAGAGCAAACTGAACATTTAATACTTGTATTAACTTGAGCTGAGCACAGGTTCTGTATGTGTAGGGCTGTGTGCTTACTAGTTGAGGTGTCTTGTTTGAAGCTAAGGTTAATAGCTTAAAAGTTGATTAACTTGTCTTACCAGTCTCACCATACTTTTGTTTTTCCCATACTAGATGAAAGGTTTCTTTAAGTATGGTTACTGTAGTACTGCATTCCAGATGATGCTGGTAGCTAATGACACTCTTTGTTGTAGAAATCAGGAAATGTGGGTTGAGTCTCTGGGGTCTGTGTGGCCTGAGTACGAAAATATTCTGTCCTAAGTGGCAAGGTCTTGCTGGAGCAACCTGGTATGTATCATTGCTAATACAGACTATGTGTCTGTAGGTTTTGCTTTTCAGATTAATTCACTTGCTTGCTGTAATGCTAATTCACTTCCACCCATGCCAAGATGCTGCTAAAACTAAAACTGTCTTTTTGAAGTGGGACATCTCCTTATTTCTTAGTGTGCTTGGTACTGGACATCTTGTTTCTTTCACCAATACTGTTGTATGCCTTTTTTTTCCCCTCAAAACCCAAACATAGGCTCTGGTTGTTTAAATGGGCTGACATTTAACAAAAATTAATTTCTTTGCACTAATTAAAACAGCCCTTGTGTCACACAGCCTTGTATTTCAATTTGAATTTTTAATTTAGATATAAGGAAACTATTAATAGATGTTTACATAACAAAATGTTTGCATAAAGTGCATTTAATGTGTGAGACTTTCTTGCCTGTTTGGCTTATTTATCTAAGTTCTCCATGGAGTGTGGGTGGGGCAGAATTGGCATTGGAGACTAGGAAAAGATTTATGAATTTGCAATTAATGTAACTGAAATATTGGAATCCTTGTGAGAAATTTCATTTTGACTGTGTTTATTGAAAAGCAAGATAACTTTACTGAAGTCATGTTGACACAACTTCCTAAATCAAATACATCTGTAGTATGTTGGATGTTAGTGAAAGGGCCTAAGGTTACTTGTTTCATGTCTGAAGGAAACATTTTCTGTGGAAATACAGCCCCTAGTATCTCTTGAAATTGCTGCTTGGGTTGGGAGCCTCATTTAGTTTCCTTCTGAACCTCTAGTCTCTTTGCTAAGTATTTCAACCCTTAAAATCTTTATTATGTACTGACATGTTATATCTAGCTACATTAAGGACCAGTTCCTCAAATATGATCATAAGGGGGATAGTTCATTTCTGTGGAAACAAGTATAGTCTGATCTAGAACATGATAATTGTTTGCATGAGAGATGTTGCAGTTTCATTCCTGCCTCCCCGTGTTCACTCTTAAGTAATTGTTGTACACTTCTGCGTTCTTAGCCGTGTCCTTTGGTGCAAAAATGTAAACAGAAAGATCAAACCATATAGGTTTTCAAGATTTATTGAAAAGATTGTTGTCATTAGGTGTGTGTACAGACTGTTCTGAGGTGCATCTCTTGTGTTTCTCATTTATTCACAAAGAAGTTGTCTAGTTTTAGCATGATGAACTCACTGAGAAAGCATGGTGATTTTAGTTTCCATGAAGACTGAAATATAGAGAGACTGTGTCAGGAGTTAAGCAGTGACATGCCTTTGAAATGTGCTTATTTTTTCTGGCTTTCCTGGATGGAAATAGGGAATTGTCCTGCAAAGAGGTGAGAAGCGACCAGAAATGTGTATTTTTTGTCCACTTTTGGGATAGGTAGCAAAACTTTTTCTGCAGGTTTACTAGGCAGCAGTGAGATTTGAGGAATAATATAGTCATTCTAAAATGACCTTTCAAATGAACTTTTAATATGAAAAAGATCTGAAATTTATTCAGTATTGCCTATATGCACTGCCTTTCCCACCCTCTGCCTCAATTCTGCAGAATGATGAAAAAACCCCTAGGTTTTACAGTTTTCCCAGTTACATTCTTGGCAGAAGGTGAGAAACTCCCAGTATCCTCACTCAAACTTTTTTTTTCTATGAAATACAGGACATTTTGCACAGAGTAGTAGTACATTAAAGAGTTAAATAAGTACAGTTAAGTACTGTTATTATTTGGCAAGAAGACTACAAATCTTGAAAGAGTGAATTCATCACAGATAAGAACTTAAAGAAGGGTGAGTTAGAATATGAGTTGGATTTTTGAAGTTGGTTGGAAAATTAATATTTGAATAATTATCCTGTAAAATGGCAAGATACCTATACTTCTAATATGTATTTGTTTATTCAGGTTTTAAGTCTTCTAGTTATATTTTTTAGAGAGTGCTCTGTAACATAACTGAGATTCAGTAGAGTAATGCTTTCTTCATTTCACTGCCTTAAAAACAGTTTTTTGCCTCTATTTTGAGTACTGTTTTGATTTCCCATCTGCTTGAAACAGTTGTCTTGCAAAGACTGCAAGCAAAGATTGGCCATAAAGATACAGCAAAATTAAAAATATAGCAGGATGCTTCTCTTATTTTCAGTTGACTTAAAGCATTTTTTAGCTACAACCACAGTTACTCTATGTTGAAGAGCAGGAGGCTGTGAGGATGGACTATTTCAGTTGTAGTCTAAGTTCTAATTTAATATTAATTTAATAATACCAGTGCTCCCTTTGTCCCAAAACTCTGCTAGGCTTCAGGTTATAACTTAGAAATATGAGAGTTGCATATCTAACATCTCTTTAGTTTTCTAGAATGCATTAAATCATATGAGTACAGTGCCTGCTAAAGGTTTTGTTTTCCACTTCTTTGCATTGCTTTTAAATTTTGTTTTATAGTTTTTCTTCATGAATAAGAATCATGATGTTATAGCCAATGTTAGGAAATCTGTCTGATTTCAAATTCTATCAAATCTGGGCATTCATCAGGTTGGAGCCAAGGTTTCATGACTTGACACGGCAAGAAAGATTCAGTAGTAAGAAAAACTGCGTACATTGTCTTTGGGAAAGCATTCAGGTCTCTGATAAGACTGGAATTCTGCTGTTGGTTGCATCATTCATGGGAAGCCACATGCATACAATTGGTATCTGGCCTTAACTTGCATAAGAGAAGGCCAGTCTGTAGAAATACGTTTTGTTTTGTTACAGTACTGCTGTCTTCTCTCTTAATTTTTTGTGCCGTACTTATGTAGTTAATGTAAAAATGTGGTTAAGAACCATCAGGACATTGTTTTCTATTGTCTATTGAAAATTCTCCTTCTATGAAATCTGTAGTCTATTTGAACTACTTGTTGAATGATGAAAAAAATAGAAAACTATTAAAGTATGCATTTGTTAAACTTTGTGTAGTGTGGTTATTGCATTTAGTTCTGGATTTAAACTCTGAAAGGCAGTAGTGTGGGTTGAGGGAGACTGAAAACTACATTATTTTGCAAAAGTTAAGAGGAAATAATTGAATAATTGAATAATTGTAATTTAATTAGGATTTTAGCATGACATTTAAAATATATAACCAGTGCTTTGGATTGTTTCACACTTGGAAAACTTTGTCCTTATAAAGGAGGTGGATGGAAGACAAACCTAAAATAGGCGGCTTGGCTCATGCTTAACGTCTTTAGAGGGGTTTGAATGTAAGGATTGTTTCCAATAAGATAGTTCTAGAAAAACCACAGCATTTTAATCTGTTCGAAGTTTCAGGCAGCAAGATTTCCCAGTTGTGTGATAACCTCAAATAAAACTGCACAACTGCAAAAAGCTGGAGCACTTGCGCCGAAAATAATCTGAAATTATTCTGTATAGCTTTTTTTAGAAATAGAAATACTAAATTAATAAATCCTCCTTGTATTTATCTCCAAAGTAGTCTGTGCACTGTTATATCCTGTGATTTTGTGAGGTTTGCACCTGAAATGGTAGGAAGAGGAGAATACAGGATTCAGCTTGCATGACACCCACTGTGCCCCAGTCCATAACCATTCACCCACGTGTTGCTGAAATGCCCAAGGAATAATGAGCTGCCCTTTCTTTTGAGTTAAAGTCTTACTTAGTGTGGAAAAGGGGAACTCACCTTTGTGCAAGTTGTTGTTTATGCACAGAAAACTGTGGTTTAAGTGACAGTCTTACCCTTTTACATGGATGCCTTTTGCCATTATCCGTGGTAGCTGCACAGCACAGACGATCCCTTGGTAAAAAGTTAGGCCATCTTACAGTGTATGCAGGGTGCTGTGGGTGCAGTACCATTCACCAGCACTGCATTTGGGCTGGCTGCAGGGCCCTTAGCTCCACTGCAGAATTGTCATCATCAGTTCAGAACCAAAGCCAGTTACAGATAATAACTTGCTGAAGGTTTCATCATAGTGATAATACCATCATATCATAAAGATATTAAAGCTAGGCCTTCATCATTTAAGTGATACTGGAAGATGGTAACCTGTGTCCAATTAAAGGCAAAGCTTATATTGGGTTTAACTGGTGTGTATTCACTTAGCACAATGTGTCACCACTATTTTTTGTTATGATAAACCTTTAATCTGTTTATATTATTGCACCTTATAGGCATTAATGCTTACAAACCCAGTGGGATATTTGCAAGGTGGTTATGCTAATAAATTTATCCACTCAATTTTTATTAGTGTTCAGTCTTGTGTAGTCCAGGCTTTAAGGGTGTGTTCCTGTTGGATTTGCCTAGTTCAGTCTAATTAACACTGCTGGTTGATGGAGTTAAAGCCTAGGGGGAAGCTTAAGCATTAACTTGTGAGGTTTAGCACTTTCTGAAGAACAAACAATTGCTTTGTTTTAAAGTTTTTAGCAAGGGGCTAGTTAGGTCAAAACCAGTAGGAGATTCAATATCACTCTTAATTTTCAGGCTAAGCAGTGCCTTACCCGTGTGCTTCCAGAAATTTGGGCTTTCTGTGATTCACTGCAGCTTCTCCTCTGTAGTACAGTGTAGTACAGTACAAATGAGAGAAAAGGTGCTATTCTTTCCCTATATATCAGAAGTTGTAAAAGACCTCTGAGATCAGAGCCCAATCCTTGACTGACTTGTCACTGAGTGCCACTCTTAAGTTGTTTCTTGAGCACCTCCAGGGATAGTGACCCCACCACCAATGTTTAACAACCCTTTCCATGAAGAAATTCTACTTGATATCAAACCTATGGAGATACCCTTCTCTTTGAAAGGTGATCATTGACACTTTAGAAGTTCAATGCTTAAACTTGATTTTGCAGTAAAATGGATTATGATTACAGTAACTGACTGTCTCAGGGTTTCATCACTTGTTAGTTTCGAATTATTAATCCTTTTCAGTAAATATTGACAAATAATTCAAAGGGAGGAGGAATAAATATCTTAGAAAGACATTTATAACAACAGAAAGTTAAGTCAATAGGAGAGAAACATTATTAGTGGCTGAACTGAGGAAGAAAAGGTGTGAGATCCAAAGGAGCTGGCATAAGTTAGGGTGATTTCATTCGTGTCTCAGGCATGGGAGGAGCTTTACAAGGTCAACCAACCACATGGCACAAATCTGTAGGAAAGTAAGCTTTGTTAGTCATAGTGCTTGTTGAATGACTCTTAAAGAAGCATGTATTATTTTACTGAAAGCTTTAGTCTAAGTAATCTATGTGAAACAGGGTGGCCATGGGAGTCAGCAATTCATTGTGTGCATTTTAAATTAACTAATAATTTTAGTTTAGATTTCAAAGGTGCATTCAAGATGCATTGCATTGTCATAAGTAAAGTCAAAGCTTAGTCTTGAGATAATGGACTAGAACTGATTAAGAAGAAAAGTTAATCAAAAAAAGCTTGAAAATTTATTTGTTAATGTTATTTTGTGGATTTTTTAAAACCCATTCTGTAGGGTGGTTGAAACATCTGTTATTTGGGTGTAGTCCTTTATATAAGTAATTTAAATTTTTTGCTAATAAAACTTTTCAAGTAACTTTTGTCAAGGTGTCAGGTCAGAGAGGTTTTCTTTCTGTATACAGTATTGGAAAAAACTTTTAGATGCAGTTGTAGAGAAAAGGTTGGCTCTCTGGGAGACATTGGTCTGGCATTACATTTACAGATGGTATATGAAGCTAAATCTTTCATATCTGTTGTTTTGCAAAGAAACTTGGTGTCATTATTTTTTCTTTTTGGGAACACGTGGAAGAGTTTTCTTTGGGTCTTTGTACCAATTAGGTAATCGATTATATCTTATCACACTTTGCTGTATATGAAAATCAACTTGTATATAAGCATAAGGGTTGCATAATGGCATCAGCAGACTTGTCACTTTTCCAATGTATGTAAAAGTGCTTAGCAAAGGGCATTTTTTAATGAGGAGATTGTTTGCTTTTTCCCATAAGACTTCTGCTTCCTATTTGTAATGTTATCTGTTTGTTTAGATAATTGTGAAGAAGTGGAATTTTCTTTGCCTGCAAACGTGTTGTTTTTCCTATTAAATCAGAAACTTATTTATTGTGTGATGGGATGAAGCCTTTTTGGCAAATCTTAGAACTGTCTCATATCTGTTTCTGACACTGTCACTACCTTGGAAAGGTTTTAATTTAAAGCATTTCTTATGTCAGTCAGAAATGCAAAAGTGATAAAGCAATATTTATTGCTTTTAGTTACAATTTTTTGGGAGTTATAACAACCTCATGCAGCACCACAGGCTTGGGGCAGAGTGACTGGAAAGCTGCCTGGCAGAAAAGCACCTGGGGCTGCTGGTCAACAGCAGCTGAACGTGGGCCAGCTGTGCCCAGGTGGCCAAGAAGGCCAGTGGCATCCTGGCCTGTATCCAGAACTGTGTGGCCATCAGGACTAGGGCAGTGGTTGTCCCCTATGCTCAGCCCTGGTGAGGCTGCACCTGGAATCCTGTGTTCACTTCTGGGCCCCTCAGGACAAGAAAGACTCTGAGGTGTTGGAGAGTGTCCAGAGGAGGGTAACAGAGCTGGTGAAGGGTCTGGAGCACAAACCTTGCAGGGAGCAACTGAGGGAGCTGGAGTTCTTCAGCCTGGAGAAAAGGAGACTCAAGGAAGCCTCTTACGTGCTCTACAACTACCTGAGAGTGTAGTGAGATAGGGCTAGGTCTTTTTTTCCCAAGTAACAAGGAACAGGACAATAGAAAATGGCCTCAGGTTGTGTCAGGGGAGGTTTAGATTGAATATTAGGAAAAAATTATTTCGTTGAAAGGGTGGTCAGGCATTCAGACAGGTTGCCCATGGAAGTAAGTGGTGGAATCATCATCCCTGGAAGTGTTCAAAAAGCATGTGGCTGTGGTGCTTGGGGACATAGTTTAGTGGTGAACACAGCAGTGTGAAGTTAACAGTTGGGCTGGATGATCTTCAAAGTCTTTTCCAACTGCAATGATTCTATGATTCTGTAATTTTATGATTTTGTTAAAGTTCTAATAAAATTTAAAATGTGTAAAACATCTTAGAACTACTGTAACAAAACACCATCTTCAAATTGGTCTTTTTCTACCTTGAGATCATAGCTTCATTTTTTGTTATTTCTTATTTCTGCTTAATTAATGAAAGGGATCTGTATGGCTCCTGTTGTTTATATATCTGTGGACTGAGATAATTGCTTTGTCTTGCCTCACTGCTTTATTAACTTCATTAATAAGGAAAATAAAGTTGATCTGATTTTTTTTTTTTTAAGTTATGTGGGTCAGAGACAGATTATGACACTAATTTAATAATTCCCCTTTAATGAATGGTAGATCTTTGTGTGCATGAGAAATAATGATGGAAAATACTTAGGTGGGTAAGATAAACTGTAGTCAGAAAGCAGGGATGCAGGGTGCCAGTCATTCTAATAAATAGTACCTTCCTTCCTAAGTGATGTCATCAGCAAACTAAGCCAGCCACTTTTTAAATGGAATTGTGATCGTGTTCTGCAATGAGTGTTGACATAATTTAGGGGTTTAACGTGTCTTTGAAAACAAAATAATTTAGGAGGATTTCAGTGATGTTGGACTTCAATTTGAGCAAAGTGATGAAGTTGTCGTGTCATGCGTGCTGGTATGCAGATGGTAATTCTGTAGCTGAGCTAATTTGAGTACAGCTGTGATTAACTTTTGCTGCAAAACACTTGTAGTCCACAGTTTCTGCCACTTTCTGCTTCTCATTTGAAGTAGATTTCTTTTTCTTTGTGGTCAGAATTTTCCTGGTTCCATTCAGTTCACTTTCCATTCCAATGAAATGAAGATGGTGGTGAAAGAAGTGAACTTACTTCCCCAAAAGGCAGCTAGATGAAAATAAGCCAAGAATCAAGGAGTCTCTTGGGAAATCATTGTGGACTTTTTAGACTGCTGTTTCCAGCATATTGATATCTGATCAAGATTATAAATATATAGCAAAGAAAAAAAAATATGTATACACTGATCAGGTTTTTTAGAAAAGTGTTCACTTTGTTAGGAAGGTGAACAATATGTATTTCCTACTTCACATGCAGATTTATGATAGGAGAACGGAAACAGACCTAAGTCTATTGAGGGCATCTGACTTTGTTAGAAATGGTGTCATTAATTGGCTGTGATTTTTCAGACAACCCTGTGGGAGATAATTCTCAATGTTTGTAACAGAGTGTAAGATGAAGATCTGCTAAGGTCACACCATAGGTGAGAGTGGTTGACCCTCCCAAGAGATGAAGGAGAGGAGAAAGGGAAGATAACATGGGAGATTCCAAACTGAGGGGTACATAGTAAGTTTCTCTCTGGTAGTACCATTACTTGAGGCATTCTAAATATGGAGATGGCAATGTCCTTACGGAAGTTGTGCACCATATTAAAAAAAAAAAAAAGAAAAAAAAGAAAAAAAGGCATTGTATTCCATTGTTTGAAATAAAAAGGATGATTGAACACAACCAAAAAAAAGACGATGCTGCAAGTTTCAAGGCATAATTAAGTCTGGACTAGTTAGGGATGGACAAAAAGTACCTCACTAAAGCTAGGTGCACAAAAATTTATGTGTATTTATGTATTTTACACTACAAGAAGTGTGAAATACACAAATGATAAGCCATGTTATTTGAAAAATTTTGAGCTTGATTTCTGAGTCTGGGAAAGATTTTAGCCTGCTAGTGGTGGCTGACTTCTTTCCCAAGGTCAGAAATCATCCCCGCAAAAAATAATTGCTTAAAAAAAGTTTCAGTGAGAAACCGACACTGCAGATTAAAACAGATTGAAAACTATGAATATTATGAAGAGAATTAAGGCACTTGGGGATGATGTGAAACAAGTCAAAGCAAGGCAGGGCAGGGGGTGAAGCCAGATCTAAATCAGAAGCTTGTGATAGTAGAAAGTAACAAAAGAGAAAACAAAACAACCCAAGGAGAAAATGGTAGCTTGGCAATTAATGACACAGAAAATGAAAAGTGTATTAATCTTGGGGGTTTTTTTGTTTTTTGTTTTGTTTTGTTTTTTTTAATTATTGCTCACTATGTTTTGAGCTCTTGAGCTGATGATGAAACACTTGCCTTTCCTGTTCTGGCTCAGCAGGATATGAAACAGCAGAGTAGTAGAACATACTGGGTTAGTTTGTCAACTTCTGTCCATAACTTCATGGGCTTATCTGCAGAGTTATCTGTACTGATAATGTGGATTTTTCTTTTTTATTTAGCAGCCCCACACCCACACCTAGACTTGTCACATGTGGAAAATTTAGATATACTGAAAAGAAAATTGATATTGTTTTGGGCAGGACGTTGCTTATTCTAATTCTGACAGACTAACTCCAGTCTTAGATAAAATCTTGTAAAGGCTGACCGAGGTCTTGATTTACCAAGAATTAAAACACAGCAATATAATTAAAACTAACAAGTATAGTTTATTTGACAAGATCATATCTGATTTTTTGGGGGGAGAAATGATTAGTAGTTTTCATGTTTCATGTTATATGTTCCAGAAGAGAGCTCAGGTATACTTGAGGTGATGAAGTGAAGGTTCCTGTCCAGTCTCTCCTCCCCAGCAGTAGCTATACAAAGTTCCCTTACGAATTCTTAAAAATATTCTTTGTTATTTTGATCCAGAGCCACTGAAAAACCCCCCAGAAAACCAAAATAGCAATAGACCTTGGGACCAAGGAGTAGGAATCAGGACTTTCTGTTCCTCCAACAAGCTCTGTAACTCGAGTTTTAAAAAAAATATATTTGCTATCACTTTTTGCCTATGTTTCTTCTAGTCATTCTGCTCAGTGGAATGCATACAGAGAGAGGGCAATAAATCACAACAGATCTTTTGGTTTGCTAACCTGTTCTCTGTAATGCTATCAGGTGTTTTGTCACTAGGCACATAAATAGTGTGAGTATCCTTCAAAGGGAACCCAAAAGGAAAGGTGTAAAATGTGAATCATGTGAAACCCTGAGTTCCCCACCATGATAAACATCTGGCTTTTTGAAATAGTTTATTTTTTTTAGTTCACAGGAGTCTTGAGTTGGGACTGTGTAATTTAAACGTTGCATTTGTACTCAAGCTTATGCTAGTAGTTCATGAATGAGCAGTTCAGCAACAATTATGATGCCAAAAAAGCAGAGTTGCATTGCAGTGTGTTTTTGATGTATTTCACATTAAGTTGAGAAATTTTCCATCAAGTTACCTTTTTTCCTCCAAAATGAGTACTTCATTCTTTCACACTTAATTTGCTTAAATTGTAGAATTGGCTCCCCTATCTCTCCATCTCAAAGTCTGAATGATTAATATTTCAATAGCATTTTAGCTGTTGTATTTTATAGATATAATAAGCATAGAAACCTGTTTTTATATGAGACATAAATATGTAGAAACATGCATATATATAAAATAAAATTTAATGCATAAAAAATTGTGGCCTTTAAAGCTGACAACCCACATAAAAGGAGTAAAAAGTTGGAGAAGGTAATATTTACAGCCAAACTGTTAGTATAATATATGCTGACAGATCTCAATATGAATATGAAATCTCTTTTGAGATATTTGAAATAATTTTCAGCTGCTTCCATTTTCACCAAGTTTTCATGGTAGGTGTCTGCCTAAAGCTGAATTGGGCAAGGATTGCAGTCAAAAAAATAGTCTTCTGACCGAGGCAGCTGTAAGAACAGAATTCTGCACTGGGCTCTGCCACCAGCTTCCCATGTGATACTCGCATGTCGTTCAGCTTTTTTTGGAGGTCGGCACCAAGTATTCATCTTGATTGCATGTGTTCAGCTTTGGTCTGATTTGCAAAAATGCTGAGTGCTCAGTCTTCTCAAGGAGAAGCTGTACTTTGAGTCAGGAGATTACGTGGTTTGAATATTTAAATGAATGTATTTCCTAAGTACTGTGGAAAAGAAAGGCCTGAGTTTCCATAATAATCACCTCCCTTTCGATAGTGCCTGTTGCTCATGTTGAAAACATAATGCTAAACACAAATGATACTGCAAGTGAAGCAGGTCAGCTTACTTGTGAACTTCATAGAAAGTTCCTTTATGAAAATAATACCGACACCGAGCATTTTTGAATACTGCACCAAGTGGTGCGTGCAGTCATGCAATGGGCGATGGAAGTAAGACAAAACACTGAATACAGTGAATACTGTGGTGGAGTGCAGAGGGCAGCACAGTTGGAATTTGTGTGGTTAGATGCATTATAATTCATCCATGTGAGGAAACTGATTTCCTCAGGCAAGCTGAGTTAGGTCCTAACTCAAAAGCTTGATTTTTCTGTTCCCGTGCTGTAGTTGTTTGGGGGTTTTTGGGGTACACTAATGTGGAAACAAAGTGAGCAAGATCAGAGCCCATATTGTCACATGAAACTGGTTTTATGGGGTGAAGTGATTTTCTGAGTGTTTTTTTGTGCTTTTTCCTCTTTCAGTTTTATAACTTATATCTGTTGAACATTGAAAAGGTTTATATGGATGGAAAGGCAGCAGTGCCTCTTCAAGCTACAAAGGTAATAGCAGAAAGAAGTAACCCAAGGATAACTTACTTACACTTGGTGTCTGCAGATGGGTTTAATGGCCTTAGTCTCCTGTAGATACTCACCTGCAGTCATTCCAAAATAACTATTATTTTGTAACTGGTTATAAATACCAAGGAATAAAATTTGAAGAAAGCTAATTTATGGTTGGAACTCCAAATCTTCCCTTGTAAATATTACATGTCTCATTTTATTCCCCTTTCAGTTCATTGCCTTCAGCCTTTCATCAACTCTTTGAGGTGAGGGGACCCAAAATTCATTGCCTTAGATCATAGGAGGCATTTAGGCTGAGAAAGACCTCAAAGAGGATTGACTCCAACCATTAACCTAAACACTGGTTAGAATGAAGGGTTCTGGGATGTGTAGAGATCTTGCAAATACAAGTAAGTGCACAGCTTGCTGGTACTCAAATGTGTATGTAATAGAGACGTTTATTCTGTCTCTGTGGGTGATTAGTGGTACATGTGGTATGAGTGCTCATGCTCTTTCTGGGTGTTTGGTTTTCTCTTTTTTAAAATAATTTTTTAAAGTTGTATACTTTGAGAGAAACACTAGAAGCTCATAAAAGAAGTCCCTGTTTTGTAATTAAATGGACATTTAAAATGGCCACTGTAGGAAAGATTCATACAGCATCACAGTTTTTGGTTTAAAGCCAGTGTAGCTCTTCCTTCTCTCTCTAATAAACAACCACCAGCTTCATTAGCTGCAGTAATTGTGCAAAACCAGAAGTAAGTTATCAGATCATCTCAAGTATATAGGGTGTATGTAGCAGAAAGGAAACTAGTCTGCAGCAGATAGTGCAGAATTTTTTTAGTGCTCTGCCGTGTGAAGAGAAGCTTTGTCGTTCCAGAAATGCAGATGTACACATAGAAAATGAAAATGTGTTGAATATCCAAATATTAAAACGAGTAAACCCATAAGTATTAACCAGTATCACTTGGGATTGGATATTTCTGGTGTTTTTCTTCTGTTGGTGGGTTCAGGGGAAAAGAGGGAGTTGGATTGAGGGAGGTTTTTTGGGAGTTTATTACTTGAGAAAAGGCTTAGCTGTCTGTGTTTTCCACTCTAAGGTGTGGGGTGAGTGTACTTTCCTTGAAAAAAAAAAATCAGTTTCTTCTAATAATATAGAAGTCCAAACTTAGAAAACTAAGGGAATATGAGGGAGTAAACAATTAAATAACCTTGAAGGGTAATGTGCATGCCAGGAAAAGATCCCATTCTTTCAATGGCTGTTAATTACTGTCATATATGGAGGTAAGGTAATGTAATTTTAATATTTAAATTTCACTGTTCCGTAGTCAAATTCTACTATTTCATTGTCATAAAATTTTGTTTGACAAATAATTTTGCTGAGGACTTCAGCAATGGACAATTAACCACAACTGTGGCAGAGCTATGCAAATTTTTGCATGCATTGCTAGTGCCAGATAAAAGTATCCCAAGTAAAGAGAAGGGAATAGTTTAATTGGGGTTGATTCATAAACAGGTACTTCTCTCTGTGTACTGAAACCATGTTTTCAAGCAGTTGTTTGCTTTGTAATTTTAGGTATTGTTACAGAATTTGATTCTAAATATATTGACAAGTACTGCTGGAAAAATACTGTTTTTAGATCTGCAGAAGTCAAACAGTATCAGTATTTCCAAAATATGCCATTAGACGTAATTGTTTTCTTTCTTGGTCTCAGCCTTTTCTCTTGATAATCCTTACTGCTTGTGACCATGAGCATCCCACTGCATCTTTGGGGATGATTTACATAGACATAGATGTGTTTATGCCCATATTTTAAAACAGAAGTAGATAAAGACTTTCAAGTGTCTTTTTGGCATTAGTGCAGATGCTTCTTGGGAAAACTCTTGTGTCAAACCTCCTGACCTAATGTATTGATATGGGTGTTGTTAACTGAGCTCTGTACAGCCACATTCTCCTTTTGTGCACTTACTTCTATTGCCTTTCCTACTTCAGCTCTTCTAGCTCTGAGTGATTTTAGCACATCTCTGAGTAAGAGCTCAAACCCAAATTGCCACTTTTCTAAGTGAGAGATTCTGAGCAAGTTTGGGGGGTTTTTTTTCCCCTTCTTATATATTTTAAAGACTAGTTTTAGAAAATCCACGCTGCTTCATCTCAGTTAGAATATAACCTTCTTCTGGTCCAGGTCCACTGCCAACTTTAAAATTAAAACGAAAGCTCACATTTCTAGTAAGTTTAAATATTTTGTGGTTTTTTTGAATGTTATATTTAAATATATGTGTAATGACTGTTTAGTTTTGCCTCCCCTTTTTTCCTATTCCAAGGAAGCTCATATGGTCAGGTATTTAAAAATAACTCTCTGAAAAAAACTCCTGGAGTCATGTTTACTCACATACAGCCCCAGCTGAGATGGGCCTAATGTTAAGCTGTGGAAAGTGTTGGGTTGTGCTGCTTCTGCCTGTCCAGGGCCAGGCCTGCAGTGGTGTGTAGGTGATGCTCCATGCTCATGCCCATCCTCTGGCTCATGACAAGTTTTCCTGTGACAGACACAATTACTTGACTTTCTTATGGTGTTTGTGACACTGTAGTTTTGAAATAACTTGTTTTTCCAGCTGGTCAGTAGCTCAGCAGCGACTGCCTTCCCTGTACCATCACCCATTAGCCTTCCCTTGCCAGATCCTTGAGTGCTCCTTTTCTGAAAAAACGAAATTTCTTATGACTTCTAACACACATGAACTATATTGCTGACACATTTGATACTTAGAATACTTAATTTGGGCTTTAATGATGATATTTGCATACTTTCTCATCTTCCAGGCATTTGTTAGTATAGTTGCTGCTAATTGCTTTGGAGCTGGGGTGAGTGGAAGCCCTTGCAGCAATCCTTGTAGGACAATATTTGGAGGTACTTAAGCAGGATTCTTTTCTGGGCTTAGTTATATGGTGTGCTTGTATTTTCATACAGATTTCCTTTTTTTTCCATGAATCTGTTCTGACTAATCCTTTGGCCTGTATTTCATTAAAAGTGTTGACTGCAGAATGATGGTTTTGGTAATAGATGAAACAAAACTTTTCCTTTTTTTCCTTTGCATGTGCATGTACAAAATAAAAAGTACAGGATGACCTTTTTTATTTGGTAATTGAGAAAGTGCTTGACTTTGTTAGGAAAACTATGGTTTTTAAGAATACCAGTCACTAGTCTTTTTAAAATTACTGCCGGTATGGTGTATCAGTTCTCGCTCCCACTTATCCTCTTATTCACTCCCCTTCCCATCCCCCACTGCTCCCTCCCTATTTTTAGAGGCAACACAAAGCTTTTCTGCTTCAAGCAAGGAACAAAGATTAGGTTAGAGTTTTAATGTTTTGCAGCAGATTTCTAAAATTTTAAATGCACCATATTTGAGCATCATATTACTAAAACAGTTTTAAATTGTTTCTATGTTGTATTCATGAATGTTGCATTTGTTTACTTCTAAAATTTTTACTCCTTACCCTAAAACCATCAGCAAATTATGGCTGAAGTTTGAATTGTGGGAGAGTTGTGTGTGAGGAGCACAGATTCCCTTCTCTGAATTAGAAATGGTGCTTTGCAACATTCCCTGTGCTCTTGTGAAAATGAAACTTAAGTTCAGAGTCTCTGTGCTTGTGTGATCTGCAGACTGCATACTGAAGAGAGGAGTATTAAAGAAGGCTGTTTATGTGGTGGTGATAAAAATCACGCGTACTTTCTGGAGACCTAAAGACCCTGCAGATTTTATTAACCTTTGAAGAAAATCATGTGCATGTGTGCATGTTTATCTGTCTTGATAAATACATGTAGCTTGCATGGCAAGGTGTTGTTAAGACTGCTCATGTTTACATATGTGTCAGATGCAAAATTACAAACTGAGTATGGAACGAGGACACTAACATATGTGAAGCATATTGCATGTTTCACAAGAATTCCTTGGTTTAATGGTAAAATGGTTATTTACAGTACTTAATAATGTGAGAAACGTTTGTGACTTAGTTTGCAGGGTTTTTTACCTTAAAGAATGTAATAGGTAAAAACGCATTGCCAAAACAATGGGACAATTCAAACAAGTGCTGTCAGTATAGACAAATACAGAGGAATCGTAGCATAGCCAAGAATATTTCACTTGAATAAAATGATTAATTAGTTATTTCTGTTTCACAGTCCAAGATTCAAAAGTTTTATGAGTGCTGTTATTCGTAAGCTTCTGCTATAAAAAATGTAAGAATATGATGCTGAGTGTGTTTACTGAAAATTTAAGTTTAATATTTTTCCCTGGTTGTAATATACTGTGCACCTGATTTCATGTGAGAAGTAATTTTTAACAGGGCAGCACATTTTATTCAGTTTATCAAAGCCATCTAGCCGTTCTTGTAGTTAAAAGCAAGTCAGTCATTCCACCCTCTTAATTTTCTTCTATTTTGAAAGCCCCATCCTCCTAAAAATAAAGTTTGTCTTACTATCTGTTTGCCATCAGAGCTTTCAGCTTAAGGCCTTGCCCTGTCTGTCCCCATGACAAATTCTGGATACTCTGCAATCACTAGTGAGGTGATGAAACTGTCACTTAAGCATAGGTGCATGCAGTGGGGCATGGAGCAATGAGCTGTTAAAATTTACATACTTATACAGCTTGCTTATACTCCGTTGTAGGAGACCTCATTTTATATCTTTATGCAAATCTCATCTGGGAAAAAAAAATCTAAAGCGAATTTAATTTGGCACTGCCATTAGGGGTTTTTTTTCCTTTCTGTGTTGAACTGTCAGTTCAGGTTTTTGCTTCCTTTTATAAAGGGTTGCACTAACACTCGCTGGAAGACACCAAAGTTTCATCTTTTGTGAAGCTGATACTGAGAACAGGTCATAAAGAATTATGGAATCTACACATGGCTGAATGGATCTGGGCTTTTACAAAGCAGGTTTGACACCCAGCCAGTTTTGGTCCCTGCAGACCTAATAAATGAAAGAGATTTTTCCACTGCCCTGTCACAGAAAACAAAAACGCAGCCTATTGAATTGGCTGTTCACTGCCAGTTTAGGAAAAAAATTGTCATTTTCTTGCCCTGTATAATAAAAGCAGTACTAATTAGTAGAAAGCACCTAACCAATCTTACATGCTTTTCATCTAGTATTTGAAGCTTTTAAAAATTCTCTTTTTTATACATAAGATTCTGATTGGAACTTCTGAGAATTTCAAATGTTGTTAAACTTCAGCAATCAAATTGCATATTTTCAGCCACCTCTTAAGGAGACAGGAGTCATTACGAGAGTCTCTTTCAGAGTTGCACTGTTGGTTTGCAAACTCCTTCTGACATCTCTAAAGGCAAAACAGTTCTTCTTTTTAAATTCAAAATAAACCTCTAATTGGTTTATAGGACCTTGGACTCATTTTGATGGCACTTCTGTCTGTCTGGGATGCAGAAGGAAGACATGAAGGGAAGAGGGAGCCCCTTGCATCTGGTGAGCAGGCCCAGCTCTGTAATTGCCTGGAGATGAAAGAGCCATTTGATGGTGGCCATTAACACCTTCCAGCATAATATCCCCAACTCCCTCTCTGCCCATCCTCCTGGTGCAGCTCAGAATGTTGGCACTCTGATAGACCTATCTCATGACCTGGAAGAAAATAGATGGGAATGAGGATTTGAGCTGTATGGGAAGTGGGGTGAAAGAGGAAGTAGAAGAAATGTGAGACAGGAAGCCCTGGTGCAGTCTGTTGATAGAAATGGGAATCTGTCCTGCTTTCATGCAAGAAGAGAAATAGAGGTAGATGTGCCAGCCAGCTACTTTTTAAAGAGAAAAAATAATTTACATCTGAAGGTGGTTGGTTTGCATGCTCAGCTGCCCCATGCATGTGCAGTGGTATCAGCCACCAGTGTGATGCAAGAGCTGGGAGTGTGCAGGGCCATGGATAGGCGTGTGCACCAGTGTTTCCTCATGTCCCCTGCTGGAGTGGCTACTCACTCAGAAAACTGGAAAATGCAGTTGTCTCGTTTGCAGTCATTAAGATAGCAGTAAAACTGGCCTGCCTGGTTAGGAACCAGTCAGGTAGCAGTCATGTTAATGGCCTTAGCTTCCCAAAAAGGGGCTGAAGGGAGGAGTAGTGCTCATGTGACTCAAGGAGTGGATGAGGTGGGTCAATAGTCTGTGAAATAGAGGAGGGCAGAAAAGTAGCATGGGGGTGTTCAAAGTGCTCTGAATAGGTGCAGTGAGCATGACAGGTCGTTGTAGCGAAGTGTGAAGCTCTCTTTATCTCCTTTAATTTATGCGTAGTCAGAATTTCTTTGCACCCTTTCACTTGCATGAGAACATTACTTGGTGAAAGCTGGGGACTGCAGTTGCAGTGAGCTGTAGGTATAGCAGCTTTTCCACTTGATCCCACTTGCACATAATGAACGCTTGAAACAATTAAAATATCCTTTCTCTTTTGAGAGATGCAACTTAACTCCATTTGTGTTCAGCAGAAACAAAAGCAGTTTCCTTATTTCTGGGCATATCTGGAGAAAAATCCTGGAACCAAAGAAGAAAATGACTCACCAAATTTAATAATAACATTGGAACTGGTTTGATTTTTTAGAAGAATTGAGCAGCATTTTTGGGGCAGGTCTTTTAGAAATTTTATATATATATATATATGTATATATGTTATGTATATTGTATTTTTATATATAATTTGTATATCGTATAAATGCATATGCATAGTATTTTTCTTAGTAAATTGAGTCAATTTCTCTAATTTGAAACTTGTATTTAAATGCTGTACATTCTTTTGAGAGTCAGGAATTTATAGGATTAGTATATAATAATTCTGTTTCTGTGTTGTAACTGTTGCTGGAGGTAAGTATTAAAATAATTTCTCATTTGGGGAGATTGTGATAGAGAAGCTGGTCCTTTCCATGGGTCTCATAGTGAGTTCATGATGATTTGGCTTAAAGGGGGAAAAACCCCAGGCTTGGCAAGAAATTAAAAAACCCACAAAAAATCCGACAACACGATTTGAACCAAAATATTAATGTTAGTGTTGATTTTTTTCCCCCTCTTTGCTGAAAAATGTACAAAAATTTCTGTAACTGCTGCACTGTGGAGTTTGAAGTGTGTAATGTGTGAGGTGTCCCTGGTATCCACCACACTGGCTAGAGGTGAGAGAAGTGCCACCGAAACCCTGGATTACAAGTGGGGCAGATGTCCTGGGGGATGTCCTGGGGACTTTGCTCAGTTCTTGTACAAGTACCTGGGACAAGGGAAGCTTTGTGAGTGCTTCTCTAAGTTTTTGAGGATGTTTTCCCATTAATAAATTTTCTCAGTGGGTACTGCTCTAACTTTGTGAAATTTAGGCTTTCATAATGCTGGTGTGTGATGCAGTTTTGCCAGATCAGCTGTAGAGCAGTAATTGAGGCTATCAACTGTGCATTACAGCTTGGAAACTGCTGTGTGGGGTATTCAGAGATTCTTTAGCCTCAGTTGGAAAGAGACAGGAGATGGCAATAGATTTCAGAGGGCTGGTCTAGCATAATCTAATGTACTTCTCTGGCAGTGAACTTGCCTGATTCCTAGTCTTTGGGCTAGCCAGAGTTAATCTATTTATGCGAAGGGGAAAAGCATCACCAAGTGACTGAGATAGTTTGATATGGCAGGATAAATTGAGCTGCATAGGATGAATGCAAGGAAAAGGATAGGAGCAAGGAACCTTTTAATACTTCACTGTTTGGTTGGCTCAGTACTCTGGTGTGACAGCACACTTTAAGCATTTCTTTCCAGAATAATGTGATGGTGTTTGGGACGTTTTCCATGAGAGGAATGATTTGTGGGTTCAAATAAGAGATATCAAAAAGGAGATTATTAAGTTTTACAAATGTAGCCCAAGCAGTAGAGGAGAAATCAGTGTATTAAATCAGAGCTGTCAAGCACTGAGGCACCAAACTCACATTACCTCACACAGTATCTCTTAGAAAATATTCTCTGCTCCTTCTCATCATGAATTTGAGGCTCAAAACCTATAGCTAAGTACACTGGAGCTAAGTACACTGTTGGCATAGCAAGGTGTAGTAAAAAAGGACATTTTATTCAAAGAATTTTGCAAATTAGGCACAAATAGTATAATAGAGTTTAATGGACTTTAATGTTCATTATTTTGGTAAGGAACCTATGCATAACATGCATTTTTATATGTTTAGGAGCAATAATATTTCTCAGTTCTCTTATTTTTTATTCCCTGCTCTGTGGAGAACTTTCTTGTGTCTCTGGAAAATGTATGAATGATATCATGTAGTTTTGAATTTCTGAAAAATAACTTAGTGAAAACTAAAGCACAGTTTTGTAATAGTCATAAAGTCCTGTAGCAAAAATGGGGGTTTGCTGACAAAAATAAATGGTCATGGTGTATTTCTGCTCCAAGCTATAGTAATAAGAGGGAGATAACTTTAAAAGGTTTACTTTGGTACAGTACCAAAGTTAAATGTACACCAGCAGTCATCTTCACTTTGAGATATGTCCAAAGAGCCAGCTCAGTGTCCAGAGAATACTACAGGTGTATATGCATTTATTCTAAGGATTTTTTATTAGCTTTCTACGTGTCTGTGCTGGTGCTCAGTTTTGCTGTTGTAACTCTGATTTACTTTAGAAATAAGTTAAATCACACATAAATACATGACTTCCAATATTCACAAATCTGAGACTCAGGTGTATTGTTTTGAAAACAACAGACTCTAAGTAGATTTATTTTAGTAGACAGCATATGGATTGCACACTGCTATATACCTCTTTACTATTTACTCTGTAGCTGTTTTGGCATTGTTGTTTATAGACTAAGGAAAACAAATTCTCTCGTAGAGTACATGAAGTGGGGTGAGCTTAAATGTTGGTCTCAAAGAAGTGCTCATGACATAATGAAGCTTTAGCAGTCAGAACAGTGCTTGAGGTGCTGCAAATTGCTGCGGGGGACATGAACTTGATGTCCACAAATGACATGTTGACCATTTGCATCTGGTGTTTCCCTCAATACTTGCTAAAGAATGGAAAAGTCATTTGATCTGAAGAATATTGGACTGAAACTGAATTGCCTTGAACTCGCAATGGTGCTAAGGCTAGGGTTAACAGTAGAGGGTTGGTGTTGTGGGTGCTCATTATGCTTGACTTGGTTTCCAAGTGTGCTAGTTTAAAACCCAGTGGGAAAATTAAAGCTGCTCAAGCTGCCCCTTAGCTGTGCTCCCTTCTAGTAGTGGAGGAAACACTAGGAGAAATTATAAGATGGAATCACAATTTACTGGAAAACTGCAATAACCACAGCAATGTTAATAAAAGAATGTAATAAAGCAAGTATTTTTCCCACAAAAAGAGTGTTCACCACTGGACAAACAAAAACGCTTCCTGTAGACTGTGCCCGGTGTGGTCTCCCAGCCAAAGGCAGAATGGCAACAGGCCCCATGCTGAGCCATGAGGTGCATGGGAAAACAAAGGCAGTGTGTCAGGGATGCTCCCAGCCCAACCTCCCCCCACAGCTGAAAAACAGACAAAACCTGGTGGGATGTGACAGGGCCTTGAAACAGCTTAGGGACCCTTCCTCTTGGCCTGACTGCAGGAGTGGGACCGGAATGCTTGGTGTTTCTGGCTGGATCTTGGGCTCCAGCTGCAGCTCCAGCAGCTGCTCTCTTTGTCATGGCTGTGGCTTGGGGTCCATGGGGCTCCAGTGGACTCTGTGTTCTTTTTTCTCAGAGCAGCATCTTGGACTCACTGGTGCTGTCTTTCAGCACCAAACCAGAAATGCTGCGGTTCAGAGGAACGGGAAAGGGACTGCCAGTGGCAGAGAGGGACAAGGTCTGCCGAGCTGGCCCTGAAAGCTTCACACGCTCTCCCTGGCTTCTGCTTCCAGCCTCAGCTTCCTCCTGCTGGAACCATGTCCCCGCCATGATGTGGGTGGTATGGGATTAAACAGTGCTGGGAGCTCCATCCCTTTTTTCTCTAACCACGGCACCAAGGTGAGGGCTTTGTTTCATACAACAGTGAGACACAAAACTCAGGAATGCAGTGCCACAGCAGTTGGAAGCTGTATGTGCTGTTGTCAGTATTGGTAACTTACTTTTTTTTAATAATATGCCCCGAGTCAGTAAAATCAATATAGGTAATACAGGTAGAAGTTTATTATTCCATTTTAATCTACTTTTCAGTGTGAAAGCAAGCTGTGAGCAGCTGTGTGCAATGTATTGTGGAGCAGTAACCTTAATGTTGGGAGTCTGTTAATTTGCATAAGAACCATAATGTTTTATACTGAACTCATTGTGTCTTGTTATTTGAACAGATTGAAATGAAAGAGTAAGCTACACTATACATGTTGATCAATGCATGAAGTAGTTTCTGTGTTGGTGCTAGTATATAGGATTTTATAGTTCTGGAGGATTATAGAATTCTTTGAGAAATTTCTTAAGATTGAGAAGGAATCATGACTTGGGGTTGTTGATGATTGAAAGTTCTAGTATTGTAGGAAATTATTTCCCTTATGATGATTTCAAGAACAGCTTTCCTAACAGAATTTATAAAAGAATTTGGTTTTTTCCATATAGAGAAGGATCCCTCACCAAATGATGCCGGTGTTGTTGATCATAGCAAGCACCCTTTTCGTAGTGTGTGGCTTTGTGATGATTGTATTAGTAATAAAAAGCTGTTGAAGGTTTTCAGGGAATGATTTGTATTTCAAAAGTGCTGGAAACTACTTTAAAAAATAAAATAAATAGAAACAATGAATTTATGGACTTGGATGAGTCTTTGCTGTTAGGGAAGATATTTGATACATTTCAGCCAGCTGTCTTAAGTCCTTGTACCAATATACTGTTCTAAAGAAGCTTAGTCTTTAGATGTTTAGTTCACTGCACTGAGCCTCACCTTTTTCTTGACATATATAACCAAATGTTTATATATTCACAAATCTTATATAAATACATGCAATCCTAGAGCCTTTTCAAGCATATCCATTATCAGTGTTTTATGATTTGTTTTACATTAAGGCTTTCCGACTTGAAGTAGTGTTTTAGCCCATAAATATTGATTTTGATGACAAAATAATTAGGTTCGCTTATGTTAAACAAACACATAGCTTTTTTGGAGGTCTGCTGGATTTCAGATGAGTTTTTAGGAACACAATATAGTAGTCTGTAGGAACAAAATCCGTTGCAGTTGCTTACAGCTGAGAGACAAGTAGCAGTGGCTGATGCTTCTAATCACTTGGGCAATGCTGTATGAATTCAGATACTTTCCTTTTTCTTCACTGAAAAAAGTCCTTTGCTGACAGCAAGTAGGTAATACTCTGCCAAATGAAATAGTGCATGAAATTCTGCTCTCGTTTTTTAAGCAAGAAGTTTTGTGTGGTTTCCATGATTGTACATTGAAGTACTGAAGTTTCATTCAACGTAATTATATTTTTCATCTGAACTGTAACTGGTGATCAGATAATTATTCTGGCTTTAAAAAATACTTACAGCTAATATGGATGCTTGATAGCCAGTGTCATTGCTAAATTGAAATCAAAATACGATAAAAATTACTTATTAGTAATTTCTAAAAAATGGAAGTGAGCTTTTAATGCTCATATTGTTTTACACATTGAAATTGAAGCTTCTCAGTTTATTTTCATAAGAATTAACACAGGTTTTCTGGGAGTGTGCATGTGGGTCCCATACTTCTCTTGCCATAGTTTTTAAGAATTAGGTGCATCAAATGTCATTAGATTAAATATGATCTCACAGGAATGGCTAGTCATTCCTTAGAAATAATTATTTCATATTGAAAAATAAATGTCATGTTGCATTTAATTCTTGTCATAATTAGCATCTGTCTGTGAGCATGTGAATGTTTTTATCTTTTCCTGGTCTCTTATTATGGACCTTATTTGTACAGAATATTTACAAGAGCCATCAGGAAATTGTTGCCCTATTTGCTCTTAAGAGCTCAGTGTAAAAATCTGTAAATTGGACTTTGCTCTAAAAGAATGTTATCTGTTTTGAGAGGCTTTCCTTTTTCTTTTATATATGTATTCTTCCTTTTATACATTACTTGACAGCATGCTGCATTTGTTTTTTATGCTGAGATAAATAGCTAAATAGAGAAAAGAAAAGAAGCAGCTTTCCAATATTTCGTTTAAGAAGGCTCTCCAGGCAGGAGCAAGTGATCACAAGTAATAGTACTGCCTGAAGTTATCCTTCCTTTTTGTAACCTGTACAGAGCTGTTCCTAATTTACTGCAAATGTGAAGTAAAATGGTGTTGCTTAAATTATCTCTATTAGCTGTGTGTGACCTTCATTCATGAGGAATGAAGCTAACCCATTTTACTTCAGGTCTTCCTGGCCTAGAAGTATTTTTTGAGCAGCTGTAGCTTTTCAGGCAGTCACTGGTACCTCCAGGATGAACACATACAAAGAAGTGCCGGCTGCACCGTGTGCTGTCTGATGATGCTGTTTGTACAGTGCTTGTAGGCACACAACAGAACTGGTGGTGAAGGCAAAGACAGCTTGCATGGCATGGGGTTCACTCCAGCACTGTCCATCCACAGCTGCTACTCATCAATTTGACCACTCAGGTGATAAGATTTGCCCAGTTCTTGTTTGAGTGAGCTGAATGAGTTAAGCTGTTAAGGGCTGAAAGGAGAGTGCCAGAAGTTGCAGTAAGGAATGCTGCCTGGTACTTCCCTTATAGGATGGTCCTTGGAGTTTTTTATAACTTTACAAAATGTTAGCCTTTGGGGATAGGCAGTTGATGCCAGCTTTGTTGTTTTTGTTTTGTTTTGGTTTTGTTTTGTTTTGGTTTTTTTTGTTTGTTTGTTGGTTTTTTTGGTTTTTTGTTTTGTTTTTCTGCCAAAATAATTTAGCTGTGAGCATGTGTAGAAAAAATTATTTCTCACAGTAGGTTTTTAAAAAACCCACAAACGAATGAAACAAAAAACCCTTATCTTTTTTTGGAAATTCTCTGTGTCCCTCCCTTTGAAACAGAGACTAGGAGTTTGAGTGTGGGAAGCGCTAGTGAAGGGCACTGGGGAAGAAGAGCAGAATACGAGTCATGGCTTTGCCTTTGTCAGCACTGCAAAATTCTCAGATGGAAACAAACTGTAACTTTTTAAAGAAATGACAGATCTCACATGGTGTCTTGGTCATGTGTGGCCTGGAAGAGGAGGCTGGGTTTGTATCCCAGTGCCTGAGAGCCAGAAGCAAATCCATGGGACTATGACATGGTGGGGCCTTAGTGTGGTCCGGGCCCCAAAATGCCCTAGATTGTGAGCAGGGGAGCAGAACTGGCGGGAAAGTGAGAGTTAATATTGGGGAATGAAGGAAGAAGGGAGAGTCAAGGGGAGAGTGTGGCACTGCTAGACAAGCCAGGAGAGATTAAAATCCTTGGGGAGCAGAGTACAGAGAGACTTGGCAGGGGTGCTGAAGGTAGGAATGAAGAAGGACCAGGGCTTGAATCAACATGGGCCAGAGGACATGGCTTGAGGAAAACAGGCAGAGAAGTTTGTTCTGGAAGGTCCAGAGATCTTGAATATTAAGTAAACACTCATTGATTTCAGTAGAAGCTCCTTGAGAATGTTTTCAGTCATCACCTATGGCTAATTTCCATGCAGAGAATAATTTCACATTTGCAAATAATTTGATAATAGTTTCCCACAAAAGCTGCAGAGTACATCTGAAGATTTCAACCCAACTGCTGTTATTTGTAGGTGTTAGTATGACGGTGTCTGATATCTCCATTTCTTATTTCTAGAAGTGGTGAATGCAAACATTTTTCTAGTGTGGCAGTGTCCAAGTCAAGGATTGTCAAAACTGAGTTTATCTTTGCAAATCTCTTTTGTTTGACCCCTTGTGAGGAAGCTCCTCAATTTAATGGTATTAAATCACATGCTGACGTGCTGGTTTTTTTCCCATAGGACCGCTGCTCCATTCTGTGCACAGGATGGGCTTGTTCTGGGAATGAATCTGGTTGATGCATTGGAGAAGGCTGTTCTCTGGAGTACCCCTGCCTCACTTCCAGCAGAAGTCGGGACGTGCGTGGTGGACGAGGCAGGGATTGCAGTAGGCAGGAGCCATTCTGGTGCTCTGTGCAGCTGCATGCTGCCCTGGCGAGCGGGACTCCCTTCCTGGCTGTGCTGCACACTTCCTAGGTGATGCTAGGTAAGTTGCTCAATCCTAGCTTTTCTCATGTCTTTGCTAACTGTGTCTTGCTTTCTTGTGGATGGCTTGAGAGCTTCAGATCTTACTTGGAAAAGTACTGACCACTAGTAACTGGGGGTGAGGCAGTGGGGGCTGAGGTTTGAAGGTGCTATATAAAGCACAACGTAATGCTGAGTGCTGTGAAAAAATTTGTTAGTCTGCGTTATGCCAGACTGGAAACAAAGTTGTCTTCAGAACTGGAGAATCATTTTGACCTTAAAGCTGTCACTGCTTTAGTTAGGAAGCTAGGAATAACACAGTTATTCTAAGTTAGGAGTAACACAGTAAGGGTACGACTAACCATTATGTTGATGGAACACTCAGCTGAATTCACAAAGAAATCACTTGTTCTGTCTTCCAAAAAAAAGTTTGAGTAATGTGGAGTAAATCAGGTATAGGACCATACTCCAAATGCCAAGAGGTAGACAGATTATTGTTTTGATTAGTGGTAATTTTGTAATTTTTTTGAACGGTGCAGAGGTGCTTTGGAAATGGTGTGACATAACTGCGACGTATACCATGCCACAAAAGCAAACAAAGGCAAAGTTTAGGATTTCTGAGACTTAGCTTCTGATAGTTCTTCCTATGAGTGCTTGCATCCAGATTAGTTTTAGTGTAGATGTTTGTATCATGTAAGATGATTTGGGGTGCAAGAAGCACAGCATTTTTTGATGATGTCAACTCAGATAATATATGTACATGAAATTAAAATGACATGTAAATTCATCAGTTATTGCAGGCACATGAGTCTTGTGCCTGGTTATTGTATCAGATACTAAGTAGACAGTGTAATGCCCACTATCAGAATGGCTTGGAGTCAGAATTTCATCTGCATTTCCTCAGGCATGGGGTTTGTATTTTTCCAGTGTGATGTCCATAGCTAGCTACAATGCTATTGTAATCAGTAGATAACAGATAATTTTTTGGCCAAGGCATAGTTAAGCTAAATATTGTTTCAACTTAGCTAACCTGAATGCAAAATATCTAACATTAAATCAGGTTTTATGAATTAACCAAGAGAGTGTCTTCAGTGCCTAGAAACATAGTGAATGTGTTTGCCAGATAAGCTGTTACTCTCTATTGCAGGGGAGAGGGAGTAAAAAACTATGAAGGTTTTATAATGGCTGAATATTATTATAAATACACAGAGGAAGAATGTACGCTCCCCTTCCAGCCAGCTCACAGGGGATCCACTACATATGGCTCTGTGAAAGGCTGCACTAATGCTTTAGGTGTTGAGAAATATTTCTGAGTGCTGCTTTCTAAGAAAACAAGAGGTATTTTTGTTTGACTGCTGCTGTGCAGTGTGCAAGTCGTTCTTTAAATCTTTGAAAATAAACAAAAGAAAGCAGTGGGGGTGGCGGGGAAACAATCTGTATTTTATGAGCAGAAGTTAAAAATGAAATTATTTGCTTTATCTAGAGTAGTGAGAATTATGTTGCAATTAGACTGATGCAATAGCACACATTACGAAAGGATCGTGCCATTCGCGGAGCCCGCTGGAGGAAAGCTCGGCGCTGGAACAGCAGGGGTGTTGTGGGGCTGCAGGGCAGGACACTGGCACAGCCACACCAGGGAGATTATCAGCTAATGTGAGACAGGAATGCCAAGGAAAATAAAAACTCTGCCGTTCTTGCGTGTCCCATAAAGCGGGGGGGTGGGGGGGGGGGGGGGAGAGAAGGAGGGTCACTTGTTTTTATCAATGTACCTACTTTATTTCAGTGTCACGTCTAATCCAGAGTGGAAAATGTTTTCTGTTATGCCAAAGAAAGAAGGAATGGAAATGGCAGCTAATTATGAGCTAATATACTTCGAATGCTGCTAGTAAGAGTGGAATTTTACTCAGCTCACTCTATTTCTACAATAGAAAAGTAAAATTTCTCTGGAGTCAACTGAAACATCTGTTGAACAAATTGGCTCAATTTCATGAGTCTGTTGCTAATTCTGAAAAGTAGATGGTGTTTTATAAGATCAGTAGAGTCAGGGGGTTAGAGCCCATATTCTTTACTTTTTTTACTATTATTGAAGTAGGTCATGTAGAAAATGTTTTGTTTTTATGAATACAGTAATACTGTGGTTAATGTTTCTAGTATTTCAAGCTTTACCTTTGGTTTAATGAGTTTTCTTCACTGTTTTTAATCAATATTACTAATAGTCTTTTAAGTTGTGGTTTTCCAAGTTCTTTGTAGTAAAGTAGTTGAGCAGGTTTTAAAAAAAGTCCTCTTCTAGTGCATTTCTAGTTCTAGTTCTATTTCTTTATTTCTGCATTTTTTCCTAATCTGTTTTACTTACGAAGTTTAAATATTAATAGAGTTTTAGTTCCTCCTATTGCTGTTTTCTCATTTTTACTAATTCTTTGTAGATTTCCAGACGTCGGAAAAATATTTTAGGTGACAAAGCAGTTTATGGCTTCACATGATAGATGCCTAAGAGGGTCATAGAGTCAACAAGCTGATGTCGTATGAATATTAAGAGAAGAAAAAAGGGAGAAATTAAAAATAGCTTTTCCAAGATTTTGTTCCCATGTGTCATAAATGTTTTAATTTAATCTCATATACATACATGCATCTTAAAGTTCTCAGGTGTATCTCTAAACACTACCATCACTGAAAGGAAATCACAAATGTAATGCAGATCAGATTAAGGTCTGTGTGCTTTACTGTTAAGCATTATAAAATCAATCAAGTTCTTCCTATGTACTACCTATAACTGGCTGTAATACTTTGACATATTTGAAGAGGAAAGCTGGACTTTGAATTTAGACAATAAGTATATATTTTCTTTTTGCTACATATATTACATGTAATATAAATACAAGACTGGATTAACCATATGCATTCAGGGTGATTGTAAGCTATGACATTTTCAGCTTGGTCAGCTATTTAAAGTAGCTTAGTGTATGAGGGATGTGAATGGAAGTTGATAATACTTTCTAATGTTACTTAAAAAGCAAAGAAAAATATCTGTTTATTACAGCTGTTTTTCAAGCTTTAGTATTTCTTAATTATGTAGTAGTTTGTCTCCTTTAACCTAGAAGATAATGGAAGTATAAATAGGAGGGACAGCAGTGCGAGATATCATTGCTTTTGAGGGATTGCTGGGCTGAGGAGGAATGGGGATGTATAGTCAAGTTTTTGAATGTGCTCGTGAGTACTGCCAGTGCAAAAACCTGCCCCACTGCCGATAAGATGTTGCAAACTCCCCATGTGTTGGTTTTGTCCTTGGTGCAGTTCACTGAAGCTGCAGATGACGTTCAAGAAATGAAGTGAGGGGAAAGTTTTGTGGCTGAAATCCTGTGCCAAGTCTTTTTGAAGTTGTATGCAGCAGCTGTGCTGTAGCTAAAGAAAGGCTTTCTTTGCCTCCATCATAACATCTGCATGGTCTTTAACAGCAGAATTGTTCTACTATGATGTGTCATTTAGCTAATCTGGGTTGCCTTCATTAAGTCCTTTTTTTCTTCTCCTTATTAGAAATGCTCACATTACTTTGGGAAATAAGTTTACAAAGATCTGGACTTGTTTCCATGTAGAAACAGTAGGCTTCAGTCAAAAAAAAGTCAGAAGATGAGTGGAGACTTTGTAGCTCATTGAGTCTCTTTAATCTGGGCAGCTCTAGAAGGACATAATGAATTGGATTTTTATGTGTCCTCTCTTGTTTGGAGGTTAGGGGCTGAACATGTGGCCAGTTTTTGTGGAGTTGCCACAAATGTGACATCATGGCAGCTAGCATTGGTCTGACAGCTTCCAGAAGTGTGGCTTGCACCCTCTGTGCTGAGGTGTTACCCCTCTCCCTTGTGCTAGTGCCACTGAAGCCACAGCTCTGGCTGAGTCAGGGAGCCAAGCCAGAGGATGGTTTGATGCATTTTTTGGTTGAGTCACTTGGCTGGCTCTTGACCTCTGAACTTCCTAACTGCAGAGTTGGACAAATGTCTCTGCTGAAGATGGCCTGGAAGAGAGGGATGGCAGGACCAGCCTCTTGTAGTTGTAAATTGGTTCAAAACCATGCCTTGGTTGAAAAGACATCCAAGGGAAATGTTTTTAAAAAATGCCTGCTTGACTGTGTACTGTGTTTACTTTTAAAGTTGAGAGAAATCAAACAGGTGTAATTGAATTTGAATTTTTAGCTTTAGTGTTTCTTCTAGTTGAAGATTTTTGCACAAGGACTTTTAAACAATTTTCTTTGGTCTTCTTGCAGCAAGAGAAGAGGTCTGTAATTGTTCACTGTTAGTGCTGTGAAGCTGGTGCATTCTTAAAGCTAGAGGCTGGGATCTAATAGTCTGAAATATGAGGTTGTGGTCTTGGACAGCGTACCAAAGGTGGTAGAAATGCTGCCCCTTCTCTCTGTTGAGGATTTTGGCTATCTTGACCGTAAATATCTTGGATTTGTAGGGGATACCTTATTCTGAAGCAGCATGTCCCGAACAAAATCTGGAGGAATACACTATAAATTAAATGGGGTGTGTGTGGATTTTTTGATAAGAATTACCACATTTTATCATCAGGAGTTACTGGATATCCTTTTGCTTTCCACTTGAACAGTAGGATCAGTCTTCCTTCTGTAATCTCGTAGGAAAATGACTGTACTGGAAAAGCAAGAGTGCTGATATATGTAATTGTACTCATTGCAGAAGTTTGGCTTGTGAGTTCCAGTTAACATAAATAAACAGAATGAGAGAAAAGGGCAGGAAACATGCTTCTGCCCATTAGGGTTGTTAAATAATATTTTCAAAATTGTCTTCTAGTCAAATTGTGATTTGCTTCAATTTATGCCAGTAAGGCTGTGGTTACTCCCCACACTCACTTGTCTGTAAAATTAAATATATACTTGCCCCAATGAAGAATGAACACTACACTATGCAAAATAATGAAGTTTTTTGTTATTGCTGCTATTATAAATCACTTGTAATACTGCATATTGAATGGAAAAAGTTATGTCTGCCTGCATGTGTAGTTCAGAGTGCAGCCTGCCTGCTGGGGGAGTGTGACACATCTGTCTCCTCCTCTGAGAGTGACCATGACCACGCCACCAGGGACTGAGCACTCCCCAGAGTTAGTTGGGCATTTCAGTCTCACACATGAAAAACGTGTTTTCTAATGGCTAAGGAGCCCAGCTAGGTCCTCGGAATAGATATGCTTGGCAACAGTAGTCCAAAATGCACATTTTATCTACACATTAAAAAACAATTAGCAAAATAAGATCATAAAGTCAGTAAAACTGAGCACATTTAAAACTTTCTGGTTCCAATGACGTTACTGTGAGGTAAGGGCAAGCAGACCACGACTTGTTTCAAAAACAGGAAGCGCCTACATTTATATAAAATTGCATAGTTTCAGCTGTCATAAATGTGGTTTCAATGCAGTTGCAGGAGTAAAGCCCAAAGTAGTTATAACCAGCTTACTTCCTCTTCCAGTCAAAGTGCAAATAGCCATATAATTAACAATCTGTGGCTCATTTCTGTAGCTGGGTTAAGTATTCTGTTTCGCCTGTTCAGTCACTGTATAAACACAGAGGGAACTTGACTTGGTTAAGAACATTTTGAAACACAAATATCCCCAGTCATAACCAGATCTGCAGATTCACAGAAGAGGGTCTTCAGTTGCCCCTCGAGCTTGGCAGCAGCAATGAGACCTGTGAGTGTGGCTGGATCTCTGCCAGGCTCCTTGGAGAGGAGCGAGTCTTGCCAAGTTGGCATCTTGCCATGGTAAACTGCATGGGGCAGCAAAACCTGCTGCAGAGCTGGTAGACAGTTTTTCTCTTTAGGGACTTCACTTCTTACATTCCATTACAAATTGGCTTTATTCAAAGTCTTTTATCATTAATTTTTTGAGGACTGATTGCTCAGCTTTTTTGGACAGCTTTTTTCTGAGTTAATTCAGCCATCCTACCTTTGACTCTACTCATGCACTTAGTGTGACAGAAAACCATGAGTACAAAAGGATAAGAAAGAGTTCCTCTTCTGTTCCTGTACACTCTCAGGTTGGTTTAAATATGCTTTAGGCTGCTTGGAGAGCCTTCGAAGAGAGCCCTAACTTTTCATCCAGACAAGGCCTGTCACACTGCTGATGTAATGTACTTGAGCAGCATATACCCACTGAATATTCCCCATTTACTCTGCTTGCTGGAAAGGACCACTGAGGAGCCTTTCCAGGGAAAGGTTGCTTGCTCAGGAGATTTTCTGCAGGGAAGCACTGCAGAAAATGAAGCTGCAACACTGGCTGCAAACGGTGGTTGAGAGTGTGCCTTTTCTTCCTGTGGTAGGTAGCACTGCACTTTGCAAAGCCCTGTGAGAAACCTTTAGGCAGAGCTCAACAAAGATTCTTCCATCCTAAACGTAATATAGAATGTTTCCCTTCCATTTCCTAGCTTTCCTCTTCAACTATCAGATAGATAGTGAAATTTCATAAATTCATAGTGACCACTTTTTGTTTTTATGCCTTAAAAGGACTATTTCATCCCGTTCCAGTGTTTTAATTTATTCAGGAAAAGCCGGCAAACCCATTTTGTTGTCACTGGAATGACCAGAAAAGCTACATCAATGACCAGCACCTTGACTCATGTTTGAATGAAGTTTGGAAAAGCAGTCTTAACAGCCTGTGCATAACAAACAAGATATTGCAAAGATATTTGCAGTGATTGCAAAGGGAACAGAAATCAGGACAGAGTTCTGCTTTGAGCTCCATAGTGTTTCAGCTACCATGGACAGGCAAGGGAAGACTAAAGAAAGTGAGAGCTCCTTTGAATCTTGGGAAAAATCCATAGTGGTTACATATATTGAAGTGTTTTTCATGCTAAATAAAATTTGGAAACTTTCAGGACACAACAGGTTTATAACATTTTTTATTGTGTAAAGGATTGCATTCTATTATTACCTTCCAGTGTTGTTAAGAGAAGAACATACAGCTTGCCATTCTGAAGAGTATGGTTGCACAGCTTCTGCTGCTGTGTTCAGTGTCCGTAGGTAATAATTTATCATAACATCAATATAACATTACCTTTAGTCATTCAGAAAAGCCTTATCTTAGGTGCTTGCCAGAGTTACTCATGTGTTTCTTTGCTTAGCGTGACATGGCCGTATTTTCCTTCATGGCTTAGTTCCTACCCGGGCACAGGCGATGAAATGTGCTCACATTGCGCTGTGTTTTATCACTGACTGAAGGGATTGGACCGAAGAGGACAGTAGGGCCAGTCAGCTTGTTGCAATGAATGGATTGCTCTTATTCGTGGAGGAGTATCGTCCAAACAGTGGTCTCCGGGCCAAGACCAGCCTACAGGAAATTTCCATCTGCTCTGCTTTTTACCAAAGGAGATGGAGAGCAGCTTCGCTGCAGCAAATGCTGCCCAGCAACTGGACTGCGTTGGAGGCTTGCCATAATCCAGTTTAGAGGGCTGGCTCTGAAGGAGTGGAGGAGCCTCCCTTCTCTTGTGCTCTGGCTTTATTTCCATGATAATATCTTGATAATATTTCTAGGATGGCTACTTGTGGCATGTGCAGACTAGCCAAGTTGGTGACTACCTCAAGGACTAGGAAATTAAGTCTGTGAGAATTAGCTGGTGGGAGGTTCTGCAGCCAACCACTGAAACAGAATTGCCAACTCCTTGTAATAGATGACCTCTTTTAATAGAAAACCACATCCTTTAAAACACTTCATTGAAAATGCCTTTATCAACTACAAGCTCCTATGCCATGTACAAAGCACCTTATTTGCATATGAAGTAATTCAGATTCAGACTTCTAATTGCCATTTGAGAAGTAAAATTCTAATTTTTGAGTGAGTTTTGATATTATAGTTTTATATTGCCTTTTAGGAGAACTGCAAGATTTATTTGAGACTGTAACTATTAAACCCAAAAAGAATATGGGAAGATGGAAAACACTGTATATATAAAACAATAATAATGTTAATAAAATGTATAAAATTGTATGTGTACTCTTCACTGTCATGCAGTGGTAGTCTATAAAATTGTTATTATCATGAGATAATATGCATATCCATTACATGAGAGCACTGAATACCTTTTTAATCTGTGCGGATAATCCAAAGCAAATCCTTCTAACAATTGTCTCCACACTTGGTTGCATGTTTTTATCACCATAAGGTTAATTAGCAAATTAAGATTCAGATTTTTGTATGATTTATAATTTTTAAGCTTTTTTTTTCAGATTCATTGTTTTAAGAATTTTCACATCTAGGAAATCATTAGGCACTTGTACTAATGAAAATGGTTCAGGTGAAAATGAAGCAATAGAAAAATCATGTACAAATTGGATGATATCTTTAAGATCTCAATTTATTATAATTCAATCATCTGATGGTAGAAGAAACTGGTTACTTTTGTGTATGGGTATTTGTAGAAATAATCTGGATTGCTTAATTCCAATACAGTCAAATGGAAATATATGCGTGGTTGTGAGGAGTTACTGCAATTGGCCTGGTCTCTAATTGTATAGCACAATTGTTGTTCTTAAATAAAACTGAAAGAAGAAATTCTGCATCACAGATCCCTCATGTCATTGCCCTGTGGACCTACATAAAATCCTGGTACTTTTAACTTCTCCTGAGCCTCATCAGGTTCCTGTAAAGTTTCTGGCTCTGGCATGAAAGATCTCTTTGCTGGGGACAGATTGTTTCTCCTTATCAGGAATGGGGCCCATATGAGTGAACTAATGACATTACCAAGATCAATGTTAAACTCTCCAAATTGTCCCAGTACTATAAAGAGTAATATAAATTCATGCTCAGCTTCAAGCTTTCTAAAATCACTTTTTGCATTGTAAGAAAATTAGAAGAGATGCACAAGCTTACATAAAACAGAGTGGCTTTATAGCATTTCCATGCTACTGGATCACCTTGGGGTTTGAGTCAGGTTTCCTAAACTGTCAACTTCTTCAGTCTTTATCTCCTGGTAAGTTGTTGCTCCAGTTGTTTGAGCTCTGCTCTAGATCAAACCGTTCTGCCAAGGTGAAAAATTCCTCTGTGTTTAGACATGTTTTAGATACCTCTGGATACCTTCAGCCTTCCCCTTTGGGTTCTTAAGAGTCAGTTCTGTTGCCTTTTCTACTTCTTTTATCCTGGGCTTTTTCTGCTGTTCATTTTGCAGCTGATAAGCTGAGAGGAGTAGGTTTCCTGTAACAGCATCCATCTTGCTTTCCCCTGGGTGAAAGACTATTCACTTGTTCCTGGCCTGGATCATAGGTGGTATCAGTCCTGCTAACAGATGTCTGAATGCTATGTGTATATGTGCACGCAGTTTATTAACTTTTTGTATTTATGCATAAGAAATGTCTTGTTGTATAGAATTTTGTCTGTTATCTAATAGCTAGTGTCTGGCATATGTCACCATGTTTGCCAGTTAGATAAACCTCTTCCATTGCTTTAAAATATTGACTTCCATTTTACTTTGTTTTTTATTTATCTCTCTGCAAAAAAATGAAGAATTATCAGTGGCTTTTTGTGTTTTCCACACATCTCATTGACTTAGACTGATCAGTTTATGGAAGTAATATACGACTTCATGTATAATATTCTAAAGAGATGTGCTTTGCATATCTAAGGCCTCATCCTTGCTTTAAGAGCTGCTAAGTCCCATGGTCTTTGCTGTACCAAAGAGGGGAGATGGTAAACTGGTTTTGCCTTAAAATCTACATCTTGATTTAATTATTTATTTGTGGTAATTTTTATTCTGTCTCTTAGTAAATTATTTGACTTGATAACTATTACAATTTTGTATTTGAACATATTTTATTATGTGCTTGGAAGTGGCTCAATGCTGTTATTTGATTGATTATGGTTTATATTACTTCACTGATCGCAATGGCAAGACTGGTTTATATTCTCTTGTTACACTTAGGAAGGGTTTAGCAACTAAGAGTCAAATGTGAAATGGAGCAATGTAACTATTCATGCAAGTGCTGACTTGTGTTTATATTCTTGAAGACTGAACACACTTGTATAAATGTTAGATTAAAAATAATTTAAAACATCACACATCTATCACAATTCATAGATTACAGAAAATACATATCTGTGGAAAAGTGTCTGGTTTTATCTCCTCTTACAAGTTAAATGGGGCCTGTGTGTCTGTTTTTTTTTAAAAACTGTCTAGAAAAATGTACAAGATGGATTTAAATGTTGTGGTATTACTTTTAGGTGATCTATTTGTATAGCTAGCTGTTTAGCTGAATCCTTCTAAGTTAGCTTTCTGTGAAATAGTAAGGAGGTCAAATATTCTTCTTTTTAAATCTCTTTTCCTACAGAAACAAAGCTCATGAGGTCACACCATGCACTTGTGTAGGTGCACACCCATCCCTTGAACTAACTCCCGTCGTTATCTTTTGAACCTACTGCTGATTCTGATCACATTTTTTGGCACAGTGGAGATCTTGAAATTCAGATCCTGCAGGTTTTGTGAAAATAAGTAGCTGAGTATAGGTAGAACCACCTAAAGGTGCCCTGACAGATGGAAAGGTTGCAGCACGAAATTATATTATTAGTTGTCTGGGAATCCTGGTGATGGGAAAAGAGAGGCTTTAAACAAATGTCCCAACTGTGGGAAAAACTTCCTTCAAAGCTTTTACCTTTCTAGACACCAAAGTCAACCAACCAGGAGGTATAAATCTGTGGGAGATGAGGCTTAATTAATTCTGTTGTTCATGAAACTGCTTGTTCCCTTGATATTTAATAATAATAATAATAATAATAATAATAATAATAATAATAATAATAATAATATCAGTTGCATGAATGTTTCCATGAAGTATGTTTTTGCATATTTAGTTTTTAAGGTAAATATATAGGGCTATTCTTATGGCAATCCTAATTTTCAGAAACATGTTTCGTTTTCACTATGAATATTAATTTAAGTGTTTACAAAACATCTTCTCTCCCTATTACTACAAATCAAGCAGTTTTTTCCCCTTATTTCTAAAATGACAGATACTGTGAATGCTTTCCAGCTCTGTTTTGCATGTGGTTCTGGATTGCAACTTGCCAGAAATGCTGGAGAATTCATGGCTCTGTGATTGTGCTCCAAGGGAGTTAACTGGGAAGAACAAGGCCTGTACAGTACGCTTACTGAATATGGAAATAATAATAATTATAAAGCTAACCAACAAGAAGTGTATTCTTAATAAAATGTGTGGGTTTTTTCAGTGTAATCATATGACTATATAATACAAAAATTGCTTTGAGAGTAGGTCAAAGATTACGCATAGCAGAGGCTTGTGTGATTGGTTATGAACAAGCGAAAATAGGGTAAACTTTTGACCCGGCAGCAGCAAATGGAACTGTGCAAAGCACCTACAGATGGCAGGATTTAACGTATAGTCGGTCTCTCGCCCTTTCACAGCAATTACGATCATATTTCAGCAGGCACTGAGGGGAAGGCGCTCTGCAACTCTAAGACAGTGCGTCTTTGAAAGTTCTGAATATGCAGTCGCATTTTGTTTTTGTAGGGCCATCAATTAGCTTAGCAAGGAGAATTCCACTTTTGCTGCTCGTGTTTGACTCGACAAGTTCCTGACCAGTGTGCCGAGTCCATTTGGAACAAAAAAATCATTCGAACATTCTGAATAATTTTGATAATTCAGACTGCTGTAGATTTATTGCTAAGCTTGAAAGACTAGTGAAAGTCTTTATGCTGTTGTGCTGCTGATGCAGGCTCAAAGAGATGAGGAGAATGTGGTTCCAGAGAGAGCTCTGGGAAACAAAACTCCCTATCAGGTCCTTGGATTCTTGTGTAGGTTCATGCATCTTCCTGGTTGAATTTTAAACCAGTTTAAAGTCTGCAAAATTTAAACTTCAAAAGACCGATCAATAAACTGCTCATTTGACAAGACTGTGGTGTTTAGATAATTCTGCATCTTTTGGTTTTGTTGTGCCTATGAAATACGTGGCAAATTAGAAGAAGTGAAAGTGTTGTGAACTAGAAACCAATGGTTGCCCATTTCCTGTAAATTTTGTCAGTTACAAAGTCAGAAGCCCAGTTGCACTTTTGGCACAGACTGAAGTAATCTGAGTATATTTTGTCTAATTCACTGCCTGTTGGATGTTTGTGTATCTTGTGTATGTACATGTGCAGTCTTCTCCCACAGTTGCTTTTTCTATTGTGCTTTGACATATCAGCATTTGGGAAAAGAGTGAGTTATAGAAGGCATGCTTCCTTCTAGTTGTGATCCAGCCACTATCTCCCTTCCCGTCTCTTTGCATTGCCTTCTGGCCTGTAATCTGATGCGAGTGCCAGATGTGGGGAGGTGGAGCAGAAGCAATCCAAGCTTTTTAAACCATTTCATGGAGGGGGTTATTTTATTATATTTGTGGTTCACAAAAATTTTCCTTCGGTTTTTCAGAATGACTTCTATAGAGAGTAGAAATTGCAAGCATATGGCAGTAAGCTAAATAAGATACTGGAAAATGCTCTTTGGAGGAAGGGAGAAATTTTAAATACTGAAAAAGCGTGGTTGGTTGGACTTGCTTTATTTTTCTTTTTTTTTTTTTTTCCTTTTAAATCATGCTGAAGCTTGCACTGTACATAGACTGCTGGGTGTAATTCCATTTATTTTTGGAGATGAATTGTGTTCATTTTAGCCATGTCTGTACCTGCAGCAAAGAGCTGCTGCTGCAAGCTTTAAGGCACTTAAACAGTTCAGTGACTGCTACTACATGAGTTTGATATGGTCACACAAGATTTCAAAACTTTTCTGGTTATTAAAATACAGTGAAATGAAAACTGCTCCTCAAATGTCAAACAGCACACACTGTCATAGATTAATTCCTTCTACAGTTTTATAATCCCCCTCACACACAAAAAAAACCCCCACTACCAAAACAAACTTTAGGTCAGTTAAAAATCCCACTGGTGCATTCCCCTTATACAGATGAGCAGCTTTTGGATCGCCAGGTTTGAGTTGCACTCAAAATTTGCCTCTGCCTGTTATGTCCCAGCTCTTCAGGGTGGGCTCACAACCACAAGTGCTGCCCTGTGCTCCCTGTGGAGGCTGGGCTGGGGCCTTAGAGTGGCCTCTGCCAGAGATAGTGGGTTGGCAGGGATACCACACAGACCTCATTAAAACCTAATTGAGTAACCTTAATCTAAAGATAGTAGCATAATTTTTCAGTGTGAGGTGGTTGTCTGTTGTATTTGTGACTTTAATGAATTAAGGCTTCTTTGCATGATAGCTATTTCACCTGAAATTAGGGGCGGTTATTGTCAGCTTTCTACCTCGTCAGTACCAGCTTCATGGAGGTATTCTGAATTTGTTGTACTTGTGAAATGCAAAAACCAAAAACATCTCTGTAGAAAAAGATTATTCTTAAGACATGAAATAGAAAGGGAAATTAATTAAAGAGGAGGGTTTCATACTTGGGAAAGAAAGTGATTTTCAGGACCAGAACATCCTGAGTTTTGTCTAGTTATATTCTTCTTTTTGAAGTATAAAAAGGTATTGAAGCATTATTACTGAAATGTTATTATTGAAACATTATTGAAATATTATGGGATTATTCCCACCGTTTTGCTGATTAAAATAGAAATCTAATTGAAGGATGTGCACTTTTCACAGCTATTATGTAAATAACTAGTCTTGTATTCCAGTACCTGAAATACCCTGAACGATTATAGTTACCTGATGAATACCCTTTATGCTGCTTTAAAATGTAAAACCTATTAAAACATCAACCAAACTGGGGGGTATATTAAACCTGTAACAGTGACCTGTGCTTTATAATGCCTGCATATTCTTATTTTAATTCTGATCATTATTTCTTGCCATTTCCTAATCATTGCTGGAAATAAAATAGTTAAAATGACTCTTCTGGTATTGCTCAAAGCTGAGTACGAAGGTTTCCATTATGAGTGGCTCAAAAAGTTCTTATCTGCCCTTTGGTAAGTAGGTGAAACGCTTGTGTGCAGTAAGGGTAAGCTCAGTTTCCTTTTAGTGTTATCTAAATACCTCATTTAGTTTTCCTTTGTATGTCCTCTGAAAGAGTAAGTGACAAAAGCTGCTGTTTCCTAGTCCGCACCTTGCATACACATTCGAGTATAGTGGTGGGCTTTTTCTGCCTCCAGAAGACAGCTTTCCAGACCTGCTGGAATCTTTCCTTGTTGTCCTGTATTGCTCACCTGTGTTGGTACTTGCCTGGTTTATTTAACTTGGGCTTGGAATTAGTGTGGCAGGAGGGCATCATCACCCCCGTACCAGTAATATTTAGGTTTCTGCAAGTGAACTGTTGTCACAAGAGTGTTTTGAACATTGAGAAGTTTTTAAGTTGTCAATAAACCATTGTATAATCATTACAAATAAAGTAATATATAGAATATTGTTATAGTATGTAGTATAACACAGCTATTTTCGTGCTGTTCACCAAGCTAAGTTGCTGGCTGTGTAATTGGAGGATAAAAGCAGTAATTTGCCCATACAAACCCAGCTAAAAGAACAGATTTTTTTGATACATTTCAGTTGCTAGTGGAAACATAGACAAGGTTCAGATTTAGATCTGTTTTTTCCCCCCCACAAAAAGTATCAAAATCAAGGTGAAATATTTGTTACAAGAAAGTGTTGAATTTGATACACTTAATTTGTAAATGCATGAGCAACTCTGCAGATCTTCCGAGATTTTCTCTTCTCCTTGCCTCTCTGGCATTGCACAATGTCTGTGACATAACAAATACCCTCAAAATCAAAGAAGTTACTGGACATATTCATTTCCCATAAGACATGGGAGTTAGTTCGATACATGCTTTCAGCAGAAGAGAGGGAGACAGGAACATGACATTTGCACCCCTGTTGACTCAGGAATGGTTTTGACCTCCTGACAGTCAATCCTGAGGAGCAGTGGGATCACTGGTAGGGTGCAGATTAGTGAAAGCTGATTGGCACCAAGCACCAACCCTTCCCCATGTTTGTAGACGTGACCACTTACAGCTAATAAGCTTATAATAATTTCTGCTTAAGCACAGGTGGTGAAAGTAGTGGTGAAAAAATGGTAAGGAGCTTAAATACAGAGAAGGTATGGGGAAAACTGTGATGAAACACGTGCAGTGTGTGGTAATTGTCCCTCACCTTTTGCACGGAGGATTGTGTTTATCCCAGTCCTCAATGCAGATACTCCTGTTTACACACCAGCTGTAGGGTAGGGGAATCAGAAACGCAGCTCCAGCAAGAAGCATTGCTTATCTCTCCATTACATCAAATATTTTTGCAGTTTAACATGAACATCAAGACTTTTGAGGGTTTCTTGTAAATCTTTTGCAGGAAATTATTCATGAGGGGCGCATTTTGTTGGCTGTCTGAAGGACTCCACTTGCACAAATGAATTGAGGAATGTATTTTGTTTGGTCTTCTGAATGGTTTTGTATTTTGAAAGCTTAAAAAAATCTCTTCTCTAAACAGAATTGCTTTTCTGATTTGAAAATAGCACATGCCTTCCTGCCTACTTTGCATTTGTTACCCAAATGGAGTAAATTCAGCTTGGAAAGGCTTGGGTAGAAGAGAAGGATTTAAATGATTCCCCTTTAATTAATCCCGGGAAAATTCTGGCAAATCTGTCTTTTCTTAGTGCATTCTGTATGTCTTTAAACTCCATTTCATTCTGATCACATAGACATGTCAGGATAGGTTTTTTTCTCCCCATGATAGTAGTTTGATTTGCCAGTAACTAGGTTTTGGGTTTACCTCATTTTGGTACATACAGAATAAGGAATGTGAGATTTCTTTTTTCTTTTTAGAACCTAACTTTATGTAAAGGAAACATTTCAGTGGTGGTATTAGTTAAATCTAGCTTTGAAGTGCTGACCTTTTATTAAACAGTGTATTGCCACCAATTGTTACAAGCCAATAGTGATAACAGTGGTGATAATTTTTTCCCCCTGTAAAATATAAATCTTTGGTTTGTTTAAATATCACATTATTAGAACAGAGTAAGCTCCCTCTGTGGAAGATTGTAGTACCTTCTTTCTTTGGGGAAAAAGAAACAAACACAAGCAATACAAAGAAACAACTTAAGGCTTATTTCTTTGTTATCTTTCTTGGCTAACACATAAGGACCTTGGGTCCTACTACTGCTGCACTTCAGAGGGCAGCTGAACAGATAATTTATGCGTGTTATATGTTTCTAAGTTCTCAGCAGTCTGAGACAACATAAGGACTCCATCATGAAAACTAAAAAACATTCTGAGCGTGCTTCAAGAAAGCACTTCCATGTAATCTTTACAGTTAAGGCCATGAATGGAGCCCTGTACTTAATGTTAGGTAAGGCAGTTTAGAGAATTGCAAGACTTAAGTATTTAATCCAAAGCATTATTGCTGTGGTGTTAACTAACAAACTGTTTTCTTGGTGCTACATTCTCACAAATACTCTCATAGTTATGTATCAGTTTGGAGTTGTTTTCTATACAACGCTTTTTGCATATGTATTTTTTATTTAAAATATTTTTAAGCAGTTAATTATTAACATCTGGGGAAATACCTTTTTTTTTGGCAAATTAAAATAAAAAAAGAGATTTACTACAATAGTTAAATAATGTGGTTAGTTCTGGTTTACATACCTTAAGTCCTGATAGTGTTATCTTCTGGGAACGTTGCTGGAAATAGAATCAGTCTTTCTAAAATGTATTATTTTCTACTGTTCACCTTTCTATACAATTTTTATTGTTGTATACTTGAACTGCTACTGTTTTCTTCAGTTTCATTCTGATAACTGATATGGTCTCCAAGAAAATCTCATTGTGGAGGAAGACAGCTTTGTTTTCATCCCTCTTTAGCAGATCCTGACAGCTCTGCCTGTGAATCCAGTGCCCTTTCCAGAATGCTTGCATAAGATTATTCTGGAGAATTCCTGTGCTATCCTGCTACCACGTACCTAGAGTTTGTAATTTTTTCTCCTTTCTCACCCAGGAATATGTTTAGATTTTCTGTATTTTTACAGAGATAACTTCCACCATGCTTTCTGGCAGGTTTAGTTGAAGTTTAAGGCAGTATCTGGCTGTTCTCATAGTGTACCTGTAAGTTGCAACCTGAAGCAAAAAAGCAGAATACCTGATACTACTCACTTAAATACGCCTGGCTTACTAAATGACCTTGAATAGGTAATTTTATGTCTCCCTTTATCCTGAGATCTATAAACTTCCGATAATAAAACATATATCCACCTTTGCAAAAGCTCTTTGAAATCCATGAGTAAAAGGTATCCCATAAGGTCAAAATATGAATTATTTATTGCTACATGACATGCACAGCATGCAGACTGTAAGGTTATAGATATCTTGTCTCTTCCTTTTCCCCTGAGAATAAAAGTCATACCTTCACAGCTCTACCTAAAAAAGTGTTCCTTGTATGAAATCTAATATAATTTTGTGTATGAGTATGTGATAATATTGGAACTTTGGTTTCTCCAAGGGTTTGGTTTCAACTATTAATACCCAGCTTTGTCTGAGAGTTGCAAATGTAGTTTTCAAAATAATGAACATTTTAAAAATAAAAAATGAATATGAGAAGACCAGAAAGAATAATCATAGGTGAGGCAAATACTGGGTTTTGGAGTAAACAAAGTAGAGTTTCATGGCATCAAAATCGTGGTAGAGTTACTACAGGATAAGAGATTACTGCTAATGCTTGTAGCCATTCATTTTCTAATTGACATGCTAGCAGTGTGCTTCAAAAGAAACTGATTTTTCTTTTAGTATGTTTCCTAAGGTTTGTTGTGGGTCCTACTTGTCATCAAAAGAGTTTGTTCTCTGCTTACTGTTTATTTATTTTATTAATTTAGACATATGTTATATGTATGTGTATGCATAGCTTATCTTGAATATAGGTAGAGATATAAAGCGTGCAGAGAGCAGGAATAGGCTTGTTGCAAGAACAGACCTTTACACTTCAGTGTGTACATTCTCAGCTGTACTTGGAAATCAGTAGGCAGCTAGCAAAGGTTTTGTAGAACTGCTGTGCATGTTCTTGCTGACACATGCTACTTTAATAATTTAGTTTCTCTGTAACAGTTTCAGCCTCTGAAAGAGTGTAAGGAATGGTCTTCAGTGGAACACTCTTAAATTACCTAGAAATGAGATCTGTGACATTAGCATAAATCTCAAGTGCTTGGCCTTTAATTCAAGTCCAAATATTAGGTCAAATTTGTATCCAACTAAGTATAAAAGAGCTTTTAATTATTCGGGATAGGCACAGACTTTCTAGTGCTGACAATAGAGGCAAGAGGGTTCTTGCACAGGTTTTAAAACTCCTTTTGGAGATAACAGACTCCTGGATACGTTTGGTTCTCTGCTGCACTTTTAGATAAAGGGTAGTTTTACAGCTGAAGCCTCTTCCAGTTGGAAAGGTTGGGAAAATGTTACTAGAAATCAGATTGTGGTGGTAAAGGAAAGCAGTACTCTTCCCAAGTAGGAGCTTTTTCAGAAAACTGTTAAAAATACAATCAATACATATCAATACATTTCATTTAGAAGACTGTACTTTTAGACCATAGTAAAGTGTCTGGTTAAAAGGAGCCATCTGCTTGGAAGTATTTCCCTTTATGCTGCCTTCCATATTGGTTCTCTTCCATTACACTTTAGGCATTGTTTTGCATGGTCTTTGTATTTATTGGATGCTTTTATCTAGCCCTCCTCACAGCTGTAGAATCTGATGTCTTGGCTAGCCTGATTTCTCTTATCTACCCACCACTTTGACTTAAGAATGCTGAGGTACTGCAGGCTATATATTTATAAAAGTAATTAATCTAATTTACATATAGCACAGGTATTAAGTGAGTGTGATGTATCAGAAGCTGCAGGGATACTGTGTCATGGAAGTTCCCCAAGAACCTGAACACTAAATGGGTACTTTGTCACTTTTTTCCTTATCTGTCTCAGTAATCTCCATTGCAAATACAAATGGTAGTGTCAATGTTATGTAGGGGATACTCAGCTCATTATTTCCTTTGCTTTTTTTTCTCCCCTTGTATTATGAAATACCTAAAGTCATGAAATAATATTGAGACCACAGGATTTTTTTTTTTTTTAAACCACACTTTTGTAGAGAAGAACAGCACTGCAGACAGGAGCTGTAGTCTTGTATTACCTGGTTTTCTAAAGTTAAGATATTTTAATTGATCCTGTTTATTAATTTCCAGCACACCATTCATTGCTTCCACTGGGGGCTCTCTGTTGTTGCTCCTCTCAAAAAGTGTTCTCACGTGTGGCCCTCAGTGCTCACTGTATATGCATTTATGTAGTATTGACAGTGTATTCAGAATTGCATTAAATCCAAAGTCTCCAGGCAGCAAGTAATTTAAGAAATTGCATCCCTCTTGACTTATAGGGACATGGATTTGTCTTTCTTCATTGGTTTCTCGACACTGTAAAATTTATTTCACTGTAGATATCTTTTCCTCTTGATCTGGAAGGACTTAAATTTCTGGTCATCGTTGTATGTAGCACGCCCACCCACATAAAATTTAAGAAGGGTAAAATGTGAGATTTTTTCCAAAAGCCTTTTAAGGAAAAAACAATCCTTCAGCAACCCCCTAATACCTTAACTTTTTTTTTAACAGTAACCTCAGCAAGCAAATGCAGTGTCAAACATGCTTATCAAGAGAATCATGCCAGCTTGAGAACAAAGCTCCCTTTACTATTAATTCATGGCCTCAGTTCACTTTAATTTCATTGTATCCACTCCTGTCAGGCTCTCTTCTGGGAGTAAAGTGATTGTCCCTGAACCTTGGCTCTGCTGAGTTAAGTTAGAAGCATTTTCAAAAATCGGAGTGGTTATCAGAGTGTCTGTGTAGCTATTCCAAAACTATAGTATCCAAACCCCACAACTCCCATAACGTCATGGAATCACGGAATAGTTTGGGTTGAAAGTGACTTTACAGATCATCCTGTTCCAACTCCTCTGCATGGGCAGGAATACCTTCCACTAAACCAGGTTGCTCAAAGCCCCATCCAGCCTGTCCTTGGACACTTCCAGGGATGGGGCATCCTCAACCTCTCTGAGCAGTCAGTTCCAGCATCTTGCCACTCTCATAGTAAAGGATTTCTTCCCAATATCTAATCCAAACTTACCCTCTTTCAGGTTAAAGCCATTTCCTCTTGTCTTGTCACTGCATTCCCTTGTAAAGAGTCCCTCCTCAGGTTTCCAGTGAGTCCCCTTTAGGGACTGGAAGGTTCTGCAATGCTTCCTGGACACTTCTGCAGGCTGAACAACCCCAACTCTCTTTGTCTTTATAAGTGAGGAGCTCCAGCCCTCTGATTATCTTTGTGACCCTCCTCTGGACTCACTGCATCAGATCCATGTCCATTCTTTTGGAGGCAACAGAACTGATGAGGGCTTCAGGTGGGGTGTTACAAGAGCAGAGTAGAAGAGGAGAATCACTCCCTTGACCTGCTGGTCACATATGCAGTAAAGAGAAAATCAGCCTTCCCATATCCAGGACCCTACATGGCTTTATCATTCAAAGTTAGCACTGCAGTGTCATCTGCAAATCGGTTGATACAAGTGCACGTCACAAAGCAAAATCACAAGACGGTCTTCAAATATTGTTTAGCAGCTATGGCTGGCTTACCTTTGGACTGACAATGGTAGTAGCCATGCACTTGGAGTTTATGGTGGTCCTATTGGGGCATCCTGCTTCTCAGGTGGAGATGTAGTTTGCAAACAGAGCACATCAGTTCTCTCACAGTTGCTTTGGCTGTCTGTTGGCTTGTGGTTGCATTTCTGACCTTTGAAGGCAAAATATGACTTTATGTCCAGATTATTTCAAATTGTCTGTGTCTTTACCATACCACAGTTAAAACTGCCAGCAAAACATTTTCTTTGAGCTCTTTTTGTCTCGATATGTTATATTCCCTGCTTAATTTCTCTTTAGTTTTGGGGAAGGAATTGCACAGCAGAAAGGACAGTTAATTTAAACTTTGCTGATTTCTTCTCAAAAGGATATTTGCTTCACTCAAGAAAAATGGCTTAAACAATATTATATGTGACTGCATTATTAACTTGGAGTTTAGAAAATGTAGGTTCTTAAGAACCTGGGACCAGCAATTTGTAAAAATCTAAATTACTCATAAGCCTCATATTAAAGGTTATTTGCTAATGATTTTAAGAAATAGTCCTGTGAACTGTCAAGTACTGCTTTTTCAAGATGAGTCACGACAGCCATGTGTTTGAAAGATAAAGATGGGAATCTCTTTGCCAAAAGGGAAGCAATGAAATAGCCATGTATTCTTCCAAACTTGACTTTTCTCCTCATTTAACTCACCTTATATCTTGTGCTTCAGTACATGCTTAAATACAGTCTTTAAGAAAATGAAAGGCACTGCCCATATTGTTGATATTTTCATTAAAGTAATATTTTTGAGATTGCTTTTGTGGAAAATTTACTGTGTGTAAACATGGCATGGGTCAGTAATTCTACATTGAGGGAAGATCTTTTAGGCCTGCTATTTGCAGTTGATAGCAGTTTTAATGTGTCTGCCATTTATTTTCAAGTACTCTGTTTGGCTTTTTCATACTGATGTACAATGTGACATAAATATGTGTAGGACCCCTCAGGATGAGACAGGATTTGCTTATGTGTTCTAAATATTTCAGATTAACATGATCAAGTGGTATTCTGCTTCTGATCTTTTCCCTTCAGTCTTACATATGAACCGACTTTGCAGTTGATTTTAGGGAAAACCTAGTACAAAGTAAAGTTGTAAACAGATTCCTGTTTTGGACTTCAGTGTGTTGAACTTTTAAGAGTTAGCTGTAGACCTAAGTTCTGACATGTTTCCTCTTATCATAGACTTAAATATTCAGTGCTAACCACACTAGGGATTAGTTGAGGTTGTGTAGCATTTCTGCTCAGAATTAAGTCTCTGTAAGAATGGTCTTGTTTCTACTGTAAATATTTACATGCATACCTAAATTTTATTGCTTCTTCACTTAAATGAAATTAGAATTGTCTTACATGCTTTAAAGATGTAATTTCTTATTACTGCTGCTTATAGCAAACCTGCACTTTTGTGTGATGAATGAGCAAGTCTGGTTTCTGTTGAACATGTAACTGTCACTATGTTAAATATTCCTTAATACCCTACATTCAGTCATTGCTGTTGAATTGTCACAAATGGTGTGGGGTTTTTACCTCTTTTATTCCCACAAATGGGATTTTTAGTTTCTGGATTTACACAATACTAAAGTTGATTGCAAATTTTGTCACATCTACCTATTACAAAAATGAGCATAGACCAGTTGTCCTGAAGTTGATATTTATTTCATATGAGAGTATTTAATTATTTTATTGTAAGTAAAATTAATTTCAATTGCTCCTGCTTTTCCTTTCACTTTTTGTTCTATTTAATAGGCTGCAGTCACTGACTTTTGGTTTTCTTATCAGATAGTACCAGTTTTGTAGTTCTCAGGAATATTTGTGCTTGGGCTCAGTTAAGTTTCATGGTTCTGTATATTGATGGAAATTACTGTTTGAAATGTATTAATAGAAAGCCTAACTTCCTTCAGTTTCTCTTCTGTACCTCACTGTCCACTGATGTTTTGGATGTTTAATAATACCAAAATTTGGAGCATGACCCTGCTTTACTGTGTACCACGTTCTGAGTGGTTAAGGCAAGGGATCAGTGATCAATGTTTGCTGTTCATTGTCGCCGTTCACCACTCAGCATCACTAGGTATTGCTTCAGGTGCTTGTTGGAATTGATGAGAGTGGATGATGCAACATTAAATTAACTTATTATTTATTCACAAATTTGTAAAATGCAGCTGTCCCTGTGTTCCAGTTTCTCCCAAGTGATACTAGTTGTAATCAGTAGCACCTCCTTTCTTCATTGAGGTCTCTTGGAAGGATGTGAAAGCCCAGAATTTCAGGATCTGCAAGATACAGTCTCTGTGCCTTTCCTGCTTGCGTCTTATGGGAGCTGGCTTTTCAAATGCAAGACACTGTCTGCAAGCCAGTAGCAGTTAGAAGACTGCTGAACATTGATGAGACATGAGATTTTTGCGACTTCCTGGGAAATGTTGGTCTTCTCTTAAAAGAGAGATCTACATGCAGAGACCTGAGTATTCATCACCAGGTATGGCAGAATAATTTGCCGTATCCTGAACAAAAAGATAGAGGTCCCACTTGCATTAAACACAACAGCAAGTTTCTGTTTCAAGGGAAACACAGGCAATGTATCAAATCCTGCTGAGTTCACACACTGTTGCTGTTAAGGCCAGCTGGAGTGTTACAGTGTTCTGCCCTGCCTGGTTATCAGAAACCTTGACATTTCACCAAATTATTTCATCTTTAATCCTCTACCTTGATTGAGTCATATGATTTAATTTAGAAATATTTTATTTATAGATAAGACTACATGAAAGAAAACCTACCTTATCCTTGGATTAATTAGTATGGTTTTGTTTTGCTATTAATAATAAACATTTTCTTGTCTGACTTTTATCTAGTTTTAACTTTCGTCTAATTCAAATCTCAGCCATTGAATCCTGCCAGCAGTCAGTCTGCAGATTTTGGGGACGTTTTACTATTAAAAGTCCTTAGAAGTACTTGTTTTGAGATGAGGTGAAATAAAGATTTTGAGCTGATTTTAAAAATATATTCACTGGAAGGCACACTCTGTAGAGCGTAAAATAATTTATTTTTAAAAAATCCTGGATTCTTCATAATTTAGCTACATTCTGTTAAAAACACATGGTAGGACTAGATGTTAATACATTTATGTAACATAATGTGTTAATACAACTTTTTTTTTTTTTTTCCTATGCTCTAGTATTTCCATTCTTGTTCTGCTTTTCTCTGCTTGCTAAACTTCCTTTGCTGAGTTCCTCTTGTGTACTCTCAGCACTAATGGAAGCAACTCATGGTCTTGAGAACTTTTCTCTCTGTTGGTTGAGGCCCATTTCCACCAGAGAGCACCTCTCTGTATATAATCCATAGAGAGCACTGGCAAACACACTGCTTCAGAGGCTCTGGGCAGGGGAGAACAACCTTTTTTATTCTGCAGGAAGAGAAAGAACTGAGCCAGGAGTTGACTATTTCCAGATTGCACTGCAGGAACCCCCTTTTCTTCTTTTGTATCTCTTCTTAATTAAAGGCAAAGAAGTGAAGCAGTAGAGACTAAAAAAGAAAAAAAAAAAGAAAAGAAATCCTCATCAACTATTACTCAAAAATTTCAATTAACCATAGTCATCAAACTTGTCTTAAAAAAAAAAGAACACAATTGTCAGTGGACATGCCCATACAGAACTTAATTGCTATATATGGCATACACCTCAGTATTGCATTCTCCAGTTAGATGTTGCAGATACTTGCACGTGGAATGCTCTGAGTGGATGGCTGGGTGTGTGTTTATGAAAGTTATGAGAGCCTTGATGAGCTGTCTTCAAGAAGCATGGACATTTTATGAAGTGAAGAGAGAAGTCAACAGTAATATCTAAGAACTGAGAAATCAACAGTAATATCTAAGAGGCTGAGAGAGGAGGGAGTGTCTTTTCATTGCCCTCGTATGGACAGAAATCAAAACATTCTTAGCACTGTAGGTGCATGTACTGCTAATAGAGAGACTGACTGTGAGCAATGCCAGATGCTACAAATTCCAGCGATATGATTTCTGTGCCCTTTGAGAGGAGATGCAAAGGTCAGAAAAACTAGATTTATCTACAGTATTCTATTTATTTTTCATCAGCTGGTAAAAGGAAGAATCCTAGTTTTCAATTAGGAGTTTTCAGTTAGGAGTTCATAAACTGATAAATTGTCGACGTCGTTGACATATAAGTCAACAGGTTTTCAGTTCTGACTTGAAAAACCAATGGTTTTGTGAATGTTCATGTAGAGAAGTTTGAAAAAATACCTAATATTTGAAAACTGTATGTTTGCATCTACATTAATTGAAATGTAACACATATAAATCACTACGCTGTCTTTGTTCTTTATCTGAGCAGTAATACCCTTACTGTGCATCATAGCAGTCAGTCCTAATAGTTTGTGGTTGTTCTCTATGCTGGTGCAGTGCCCTTCCAGTCTTCTCACAAGGAGTGAGACTTAATGCTGGCCAGTCAGCTTTCCTAAAAGTCAGTGGCCTCATGCCTTAAATAAAGCCTAGTGAGTCACCTTTGCAATCTTACAAACACAGTTTGAAATGTCTTGCTATTTTGCACATGAGGGCTGTTATCATAGCTGTGAATTTGGCTACTCCAAACTGATAGGATTGAAGGGGTTGTGGGGGTGGACTTTTTACTCCTTTCTCTCACTCTCTATACCATACATCCTGGGAATGGTATAGAGAGTGAGAGAAAGGACTAAAAAGTTATGCTTTGGAATTTAAAAACTGAAAAGGTGTTTTGAGATGGCTTTACCAGTCCTTGTCTCAGGTATGAGTATGTTAGAAGGGCAAGGAACACCCCATTGTTGTGGTCTGTCTGCCCGATTCACTCCTTCTTAAGAAAAAATAAAGGAAGAAAAAAAAACAAACTTTTAAAAATTGTCAAATGCATGCAATGAAGGCAGTGTTCTGTTTATCAGTTTCAGTCATTTGAACATAAATTGTAAATGTTTTAGTGAAGCTGCGTGTTCCCCATGTCTACTGCAAAGTCACCTGTGGCTGGGCAAAGAAAAAGTGTTAATGAAATATATTTCTTAGAGAAAATTTAGTAAAAATCTTCTGCTGTGTAAGGTCTGTGTCTTATCCTAACATGAAAAAGTCTCTAATGCTAGAAGTAGTTTTGAATGTGACGTGCTTATCCCCAAATTAAGTGTATGATCCTGTGAAACTTTTTAAAACGTAGCAACAACTTTGTAATTTCATTGGAAGCATGTATTCACTGTCTGATAAAGCCAAAGAGCCTTTCCTTCTTTGCTGTTGCATGTTCCTTTACTCCCATTCAGAGCAGTGTTTTCTGTCAGGAGTATTTTTTCACTCATTTCTCCTTTCCCCTTTTTTCTAGAATTATTCTGTACGCTGCTGTGGAATGTTCCCACTTCTCCATTAGCTTTATCTGTATACTGTTCTTCACTAAGCAATCTTTTTAACAACATCTGTGTACTTTCACTGCTTTTTCAGCCTTCAACACCTATTTTATTGCTACAATGACTCTTTTGTGTTACCTTCTTTTTATTTACACATAACTCTTTCTTTAACACTGTGATTATTGTGTTTGTGCTCACCATATTGTTTTGACTTTAAGTTTCTCATTTTATGATTCCTGTAAATATTAGCGAGATAGTTCTAGCTGTGATATCTGACTGGGATGCTCCCATTTTTTATGTTTTCCTTAGGTTTGTACTTCACAAGTGAAGTGTTTTGTGTGTGTGCATTCTTGGGAAAGCTCATTTTCCTTCTGGTGATTGTTAATATATTTTCTTGAATATCAGTGGTGCACTCCCTAATCTTCAGGTTTTGTTCCATTAGTATCATTTTCCAATTTAATTTTAGTATGCTTGATGCATCTTCTTTAGATAAGGAATTCAAATGGAAAATGCAAATGAGATAAAGTTAAGATTATAAAGCAGTTCTGTTGGGGTGAAAGTTGTATATAACTCCAAATAATGTTCATTTTGCTTACCCTATGCAGTGTAGTGCTTTGAGAAGGAGGGACATACTGAGAAACGCCTGGGAAAAAATAAACCCCCTCAATTTACTGTGAATATGTTTTTCTGCTGAATATATTCTCCTTATTTAACCAGATTATTTCTTCCTGGACTGAGAATCTTTCTCACAGATTCCCTCTATAGCATGGAAAAGAGAAGAGTAGAAATAGGATTCACGCTGCTCCAGAAGGGGCCTCGTTCCCATTTCATTCTCAGCTCATCTGCTGCAGAAAGGTCGGGCCTTAGCTCATAACGTTGATCATAGGGTTGGAGCAGGTTTCCCCAGAGCCTTGAGCAAGGCTGCTTTCCTGAGTAGAGCTGTCCTTAGGGAAAGGGTTAAACAGAAAGGGTGATGGGGCAGCATTGGCAGAAATTGTATGTACAGGACCGCCACTCTTCCTTCACAATTTCCATTTTATTTACCTGTGAGTACAGCCACAGCCTCTAACACTGTTTTCCAGTTTCCTGCAGAAACCATAAGTTAATGATCAATATTGTCTTTAAGGACAATGAAGTGCTGTAATGGGATAAGATGGAAATAGAAGGAATCACAGGATATGCTGAGTTGGAAGGACGCAGAAGAATCATCAAGTCCAACTCCTGGCCCTGCACAGCACCATTCCTAAGTCACAACGTGTACCTGAGAGCGTTGTCCAAACACTCCTTGAACTCTGTCAGGCTGGGGCTGTGACCACTTCCTTGAGGAGCCTGTGGCCAACCACCCTTGGGGGAAGAACCTTTTTTCTAATATCTAAAGCAAAAGGAGATAATTCAGTTTCTTGATCATGTGCAGGTACAAAGAACAGGTACAAAGCTGCAAAAGTTATTCTGTGGGCTTGACAATTATTTTACAGTGCTTCATCCACAGCATTCTTAAATAGTTTGCAAATCCCAACAACGAAATGTCTGGGTAAGGCTATGCTGGTCTGTGCCCAGCTGCACTGCCTGGTGCTGTTAGAGCGGGACAGAGCTGGGGGGAATAAATTGGGCATGTTTATGCTGTGTGCCAAGGTAATAGGGAAATGGTGCTAAATGCAGAAGAGGAAAGGCTTGTTCTGTAATCTGTGAACTACTTCAGTGAAGGCAGGACAGAGCATTATGCTTGTCTGTGTACTTTGCCTTTTCCAAGCAGGAAAACTTCTGAAAACCCCGCCTGGGGTTTGGCATTCAGGAGGGAACTCTGAAGCTAAAGCTTGGGTAGGTTTCCCCACTTGACAGTGTGTTTAAAAAATGCTTAAGATATTTGTTGTGGTACTGAGTTAAAGCAAGATAAATGATGTCACTTAATATATGGAAGCACTGACACTGGAGTTTGTAGTGTGGGTCATTTGTTATTTGTGCATTTTTGCATTTGCAGGAGAGTTGGGTGCTGGGGGGGGGGCGGGTCGAGCCATAGGTTGTTGCTGAGAGAAGAGTATTTATTGCAGCAGAACTTAAATTACAGGCAAAAAATTAAAGTACTCTAGGGGAAAAAGAATAATTCTAGCATGCCAAATACTCAGTATTAAGCATGCTTAGTATTCAGTTCAGTCTCATGTGGCATGTTTATGACCAATGTGTGTGCCCCAACAAAGGCACTGCCTAAAAATGTACTTGCTAATTAGTTTTGGTGCAAGAAGTAGATTCTTGCCCCTTATATTCCTCTTTCACATCGACAGCAAAATTTGCTTTTCGATAGAGGAAGATGCAAAATGATTTCAGGGGTTCCAGGTTTGCCTTTCTCCAGGAGTCGTACACTTAAAATCAGCAGAAGGGAGGGAGGGGAGTTACTCTGTTATCATCAAGCCCTGCTAATGTAGCCCGGGTGCCACGTGACTGCAGAAAAGGCTATTATCTCAATGAAAAGGAAACTGCTTTTTAGAGCAGCAACAGAACAGAAGCAGGAGGAATTTTCGAGTACTCCACCATGCTGGATTGTCAAAGGGGGATCTCTCTGATCAGCAGTTAGGGAAGGATTAGCGTGGCCAGTTTGTCAGCTGTCATTAGAAGCAGATGACAGAGATGATAAGCTGCTGTGTGCGCACGTCCTCACTCAGCATGTGCTTTGGTTTACATCAAGACATAACACTGGTTTGGGATAATGGAGAGCTGATATTTTTAAGGCTGTAAATTTACTGGTAATCGTCTCTTTTTTTTTTGTCCTTTTTTGTTTTCTTTAAATATTTTTTTAAATTTTTTCCCCCCTCCTGTTTTTAATAAAAAACAGTGTGATGGGTGGGGGATTGATCTACATCTTGATCTGAAGACGCAGAAAAACTAATAAGATCTGCCTTCATCTGCAAAGGCTGGAAGACGACAAGGTGTGTTTCTGAAGTGCTGTGACTTCATTGCTAGTGCTTTCTCTTTGTATGTATGTGTGTTCCTGTGTGCATCATAGGTGTCAGTATGTTGGGGGTGTAGGGGGTCTCGGGGGTGTTGGTTTGGGGGAGTGGGAGGAACAGCTAATTTCTGTTTGAGTAAGAGTTTAAAGATAAGGCTTCTAAATAACAATTGCAAAGAAAGAATGTAAATTCGAGGCTGCAGTTTCTGTTGTTGTGTTCTCCCCCCCACCCCCCGTTTTAATGGCTACAGGTGTACTTGTGGTTGCCTGTGACAGTTTTATGGGTTTATGAGGCTAAATATATCTTAGTGCACAGGAAATATTTTTGTAACAAGTTTTCTGGCATCCAGAAAAATACACAAACCCATCTATATTTTTCCCACTGTCAAGAGGAGGTGGAGCCTGAGAGTGTCTTTTTCATTGCAGTAATTACTATTCAATATTCAATAATTTATATGCACATGAAAAAGTGCAAAATATATAAAAGTGAGACATTTTTGCAATAAAGCTTTCTCTTTCTGACCAAGAGCTTGAGTAGACAAAACACTCTGAAACATTGGTAGTTGTTATATAACTTTCTCTATTCTCTAATCTTAATAGTTTTCTTTACAAGTTCATGATCTTGTAAACAGAATGACATTCAGTTAATCTTCAGACCTCGTATTTATCTCATGGTTATGCATGATGATGTCATTAAATATCTTGGCAGTATTTACCTTTCTTTTAACCTTGGGAGGACAGCATTTAATTTTGCAGATTAATTAACTAATAATATACCCCTCAGAAAGGTTATTGGTAGTTACTTGTAGTAAAGTGAAGACAGTATGCTGTCTCCCCTGCTTGGAAAGTTATTGCAGGCTTGTTGACTTTATTTTCCTCTTGTACACAGCATTAAGCCCAGCGTTTCTCCTTAAATCACAGCAGTAATACTAATCCTGGACCACAAAAAAAAAAGAAGCTAAAATGAAGTGTTTGGATTTGTATAGGAGTGCTGGTTGTCATTTCTTTAGAAATTTGCCTCCAAAGTTAAGGGCAGGGTTGAGAGGATACATACGATCAGTCGTTACTGCAATGCACTGGCAGTTTGCTAGAAGTGTGTTTCCCCAGATTCATATTGAAATAGTGGTGGTGACTATCATGCTTAAAATCCGTTTAATAATTAACTAAATACATACAGGAAATGCCTTAGTTTATTTTATTTAGGACTTTGAAAAACTCATGCTACTTTGAGATAGGAGGGAGAAAGGAAAATATTATTGTTTTTTAAATTAATGTAGTTTGTGTTTGAAGAGACTTTATTTCATACTGTGAGGGCAGAGCCAGAAACGTAAACAAGTTTGCGCTATTTATTTGCTTGTTCTCTTTTGTCTGGGTTTGATTATTTTAATTGCAGCATAGTAACATTTTGGTACAGAGGCCTGGGGCAGGCGGTGCCATTGAGGGGAGGCTTGAGAGCCTGTCACGTTCACGGCACCAAATGCCGAAGCCACAAGAACAATGAAACTTCCTCTCTGCTTCTTGTGTTTTCTTCCTTTATTTCATTACAGAAGATCTAACAAGATAGTGGGGGCTGAGTAGTGCATTCTGATATGTTGGCACCTATGTTTTGTAGAAAAATAAATTTTTGCTGCTTGTACAATCATTTTTGATTTCCCTGGTGCCTTTTAGGATGTATTAAGGGGGGGAAATTGGAACAAAATCAGTCTTTTGTGTAGACTGTGTTCTTCAGTTAGAAGACTATGTACTCACAAAACTCAAGTTGGGATGTTTTCTTTTGCAAGCAATTTCTTACAGAATCATTGTATCTAGCATATATAAAACTATCTTTGACCAGAGTAATTTTGTTTGCCCACTTTTCAAAATTGTGTATACTTCTTATGTAGTCAACAGAGTTACATTGCTAATGTTCAGAAGGTGTTGCTCTCTTTCTTTTCCCCCCACCCCATTTTGTTGTCATCTCTGTAAGGGAAAGCTCTTGTGCAAGGAAGGAGAGAAAACAGCATTGCAAAATATACCGATATTGTAAGAAAAAAACCCTTCTTGGAATTCGTGAACTAGAGGTGTACTTTGAAATTTATTTTTTTTTCACTCCAGAGTTCATAGAACCGTTTTCAGTAAGTGTCATTGGGAAGTCAACTGTCTCGTTAGATTTTATAATGGCATTTTATTTTTATATTTATTTAGGCTAGTCATAGAAAAGAATGAGGTAAGGTGTGAAAACAACCTTGATTCTCAGAACGTACTTTATGAAGTAGAATAAGTTTGCTAGCACATTGCTCTATAATAGCCCCATAATGTAGTAAGAAAGCTGAGTTAAGGACTGAGGACTGGATCTACAAGCCAAGCTGTTGGAGCTGAGTAAATGAGAAGGGTGTTTGTAAGTTGATAATCGCTGTACTTGTGAGGAAATCCCAATGGAGTCATTTTACTGCCTGCATTCCTCTTTAGCTTCTCTTCCTGCTTATGTTCATCCATGGCAGGCCTAGGAGGATGCCTAAACTGGACTAAAAATTATTATTAGCAGGTAAAGCTTTGGTCTTTGGAGGTGAGTTGTAAGATGTGAAAGCCTGGGTCTCTCAGAAGTGGGCTGGTCTCAGTACCAGGAGTAAGGCTGATCCCTGCCTAGTTGCCCTGGTAGCTGAAGGTGAGGGCTGGCAGGGTAGTGAGGATACAGAGCATAAGGAACAGTGCAGGAATTGGATGAAAATTGTGACTGAAGACTCAACCCAAAAGTTTATGATAAATTCATTTAAATTGCAGTGTGTTTTCTACCTGAATATCTTCTTTGCTGCTTCCATTTAATTTTTTCCTGTGCACACAGTCCCTAAACAAACTTCATCAGGATGCTGTACTGCTGTGATTTTCCGTTCCTGATAGCATAGGCTGTTGTGATTGAGCAACACAAGATTCTCATGAAGAAACTTCTGTTAGAACTGCATGGAATAAAATTATTTTTGGTCCTTTTCCTGAAGTTTTTCCAGGTGTTGGGTCCAAGTAGTTATAAATGGGTGTTATTTTTTGCTTTGAGGCAGTGTATTGCAGACTTCTGGTCAGCTCCTTCTATGAATGTAGTGGGTGTTCCTCTCTTTAGTAATTATATTCCATTACAATCCAAAATTAAAAATACTTGGAGTAGACATTGATTCTTTCTTTGCACTTGTGATTTTTACCAGAAACTGTTTCATTATTAACAAAACTTAATTCCAGGGTTTTTTTACAAAGAGAATAAAAATGGCTCATAATTAGCATTCAGCTTTAATAGTAGAGTAACTTTGTTTTCTTTGGGCCACAGGATACAAGCATATCTTTTTCAGGCCCATGGAGTGATTTATGACCTACAAAAGAGAGAAATAACAGTTTGACATCTTCTTCTAGCAAACAAGGAGGAAAACTGAAGCTTCAGTGAAATTGGTGATAAAGTTCTGATTTATTTCAGTTAGGTCATAGCATACCCATAGAACTGTTCAATTTTTTTACAGTGTCACTTCTGCTTTGGGGAGTTTATAAAGACTGTTGTAAAGCTTATAGGGTGTTGTCTGTAAGCATTGTGGTGGCCAAAGGTACATATGGATTTAAGATGGAATTAGGCACCACTGAAGATAGATTCAGAGGGAGGAGGAGGCACAGCAATACTGCAGCTAAGCTGGTACCACTGATTGTCAGAGACAGAGAGCAGATATGGGGGTACAGATCATCTACAGCTGCCTAGTACCTTCTTCCAAGATACCTGCTCTTAGCTTCCATGACAGACTAATCATAAACTAAATGTTTCTTTTGGTTGACTCATAGAGCCATTTCTATGAATATTTTATTTGGACACAGCCTGTATTCATATATATGTGTGTGTATATATATACACATAGACACACATGAAGAGAAAGCTGGTATTCATCAATTTTATTTCTTGGCAGTTGACTAAGTAAAGTAACTACATTTTTATAAGTTTAATGCTTTTAAGTGCTGTAAAAGGACAATTAAAATTTCCTCTTCTGTTACTGCTGGTTGCATTTTTTTACTAAACCAAATAAAATGATGACCGAAATGAAATTTGAAGTTGTTAATAACTGTTATCCTTGTTCACAGACCAGTTTTTGAACTCATGGATGTATTAAGAACATCAAGTTAATCATACTTTGTAAGTGTTGGCAAGACGCTCAAGTGTTGCTCTGACATAATTTGATGGCTTTAATTTTTGTGCTTAGTACCAGTGTGTTGTTAGCACTCACGATAGCTTTGCCAGAAGTTTTATGTCTACCTAGCTTATATTTAAGTACAAAACTGTAATTCTGCATGTTGGGAGGTGATACAAATATAATCTTTCATGCATATAGCTTTATTCTCTCAAAAAGCATGTATGAAATTGGTTGCACTTCCAACTTTAATAAGAAAAAAGCCTTTTCTACTTCCCAACTCTTACACTGCTACTCCAGTATAAATGGATGACACTGGCATGTGTACCAGTATCAGCAGGAAGCACCTGCTGAGGGAATCTACCTGTTCATACAAATACGGGATGGGAATGGAGGCCAAACTCTCCATCTGCTCTCTCCCATAACATCCGGAACCACATCCTTGCCACTAGGCAGGCACCCTCTGGGACTAAGCTGAGGAGGACACTGAGTTTTCCAGGGCAGACACTCTAAATGCATTTCAGAGGCAGAGAGCATGGATAAACTGAACAGGATAATTTGGGTGTACAATGTAAAGAAGTGGTGCAGCATTCTGAACTTCTGGGGGGCACAGAGGACATCAGAGTGATGTCCAATTAACCTCATAGACAGCTGTTAAACTTACCATGACTGTGGCCATTTGTGGAGCTGAGTATTACCATTTGCTTATAAGTATGTTTGACTTCAGACTGTTAATTTGCAGCCTTCAGGAGCAAAGCAGCTTGAATTCTTGATTCTTAATTTGAAAATTTATTATTATACACTGTTAAATGAAATGTATGCTTATGAAAGCATCTCAGTATTATGGGAGGAAGTGTGGAGTATGTATCTTGTACATATGCGTGCAGTGGGTTTTCTTTCACCATAATAACAAGAGCAAAAAGTGTAGAAATATTATAGATAATGTTTAGGTATACTTCCTGCAACTCAGAGTTTTAATTCAGTGCTTGGCATTCAAAAGAATGGCCTGAAGTTTCAGCGTGCTTCCTAGTAATGGGTGGTTTGGTAGAAAAGAAAAGAAAAAAACAAAAAACCCTCTTGGTGCTGTAGGTATGTGAAAATTGAAAATATGAGTTTAGTTTTTGATAAGATGCCAGAGAAGACACATAGAGTTAGAGTTACTGAAGTGCAGTAAAAGTTTCAGTAACAGTATCTACTGTGGGGCTGGGGGAACATTATTTTGATGCCCAGGTTTTAGATATGAAAGGTGGCATGCAACATAAGCATTTTTTGCCGAAGCCTGGATTGCACATCACATTGCACCTGAGTGTGCAGACATGCTAAGCTCATCCTAGTGAGCAGGAGGACCAACACCTCTCCAGCTGTGTGAAGCCATTGCAACTCAGATTGATAAATGAAGGAACTCAAATTCAAATATGATAAGTTTAATATCTCTGCGTGTAGGTCCTGTAATTCTATGTGTTACTTACTGTATGCACCTTGTGTGGAAACACCCTGTGTTTCTGTCTGGCTTGCCTCTACTTTTTACTTTTTACCTATACAGAACCATGTTTCCTGAGCTTTTTATCAATGGAATATGTTTTATCTAATGTAAACAGACTGGTGTTTGACAGGCAGTTAACTGGAGTGAAATCCTAGTGTAGGCAAGCCCACATTACAGAGATGTGTAAATGCCCTTGTTTATGTGATTGGTCATATTTTTCTCACTGCTAAGATGGGTGTCTTGAAAACCACACCAAACTGTATAAGCTTTCTGGTGTTGTATACATTTGTGTCAGTTATGAGATTAGAAAATGTTTTTGGATTTCAGTTTTTCCACAGTGCCTTACACTTGTGAGAGTTGCTCCATTTTTCCTCTCTTAAGTCTGATTTTTCTCCTTGCTCTTTGGTGGTTTCTGGGGAAGAAAGTTGGTGTGGGAATTTAAGTGGACAAATAACAAATTTCAGCTTTGAAACTGAGATTGGTGGAGAATATTCAGTAGGAGTCAAAATAACTCACTGTTCCAGAAGTATCAACTGGAAATAAAAGCTGTTTAAATACAAAGTTTCCCATAATATTACCCTTTTCTGTGTTGCTAGATTTGCTTCATTTATCAGCTATGCTGTTCACAAAGTTCTATTTTAAATCACAGTAGATGTGAAATAGTAGGCTTTAAAATCAGTCTCTTAAGTTGTTAGTAACTGTAAACTACAAGAGAAAAATCTAGATCTAATAAAAAAGTTATGTGGGAATTTGGACTCCTTTTCCAGTGAAAATGCTTGTAGGCTTAGGATTTTTTTGCAGCCTTAGTTTAATACTTATTAAATGCATCATAGAAGGCTAAATGAATTTAGAATAACTTTTGGTTTTTTAAATTTATCTACCTACCTAATACAAACAAAAGGAAAAAAGAGTCACTGATATATATATATATATATATATATGTATATGTATATATATATGCTGGCATTGCATTTTCTTATTATGAAGTTTTAGTGGTATTAACCTTCATTTTTTTTTGTCTTTGAGTATTAAGAATCACAAACAATTCTTGATGACCAGAGAAATAGAATCCCAGACCTGAAATTACAATACAGTCTTGAAGGTTTGTTTCAGTAGTAACACCTGTCTCCTCTTTGATGATGTTCTGATGAAAACAGATTTTTTTCCTCTTTAAAAGTAGAATTTAAGCAAACCTGTTATATTTAAAAAAAAAAAAAAAAAAAAAAAAGGTGCTTCCTTCTTCTGGTATTTTTTCACTGTTGTTTTATTAGAGCCTGGTTTTGCTATTCCAGGGCATATTAGAGGTGCTGACGTAGCCTAATCCATAAGCAGCTGAGTGAGTGGCTCTGTTAAGAGCCTTAGCCTATGGGAATACAGAAGGTAGGAGCCAGCCTACAGTGCTGGGGTCAGTCTGGAGGGGTTTTAAGCAGAACTGGGGCTTTCTTAAACCTGTGGGTTTGAGTGGCTGAGAAAAAACCTGTGGGTTTGAGTGGCTGAGAAAAAACCTCTTTCTCCTTCAAGATGTAGGTGAATTTTATAGAAAGTCATATTAAATCCCAGTCTGTAACACTGAACATTAATGTTAGCCTTTTATTTGATTGTTACAGCATGTGTTAAAGAGCTGCCGCTGCCCATTTGCAGCCTAATGTGTTTATTAGACGATCTTCCCAGTGGCATCTTGAAGTGTCTGTCAGGTAAAAAATTCATGAGCATTATTGGCTTTCAGGCTGCAAATGGAATATGTTGTCTTCTTGCTGTCTAATACACCACTCTAAAGCCATTACACAGGAGTGAGGGAAAAGATTGAGGAAGGAGCCTTCAGCTTAAAAATGTGAGTAGTAGGTGTTGGAGCCAGTTTTCAGTTCTTTTATACATAGGCTCAGTGGCATTTCCAAGTAAATTATGTTCCTTTCTTTAGTTAAAGTTTGTGGAGTTGACGTTTGTAGAGTTTGGTAAATACTGCCATAAATCTTGTTTTAATGTTACCTGTAATAGTCTTTAAAATAGAATACAAAAGACAGAAGAGGCTACAGGTGCATGTGAGATTTTAGTACAAATCCTTTAAAAGTGAGTAGAGTCTTTCAGCTTGCTGCTATCACCTTCCTTTTAGAAACTGTTTTCCCTTTTTGCTTTATACTGTGTGGCTGTTGTAGGGTGGCAAAGGTTTTAGACAGCTTCATCTATAGTAAAGTGGTAGTGCTGTCTTGAGAAAGAAGCATACCCTTAAATAAATTAATGTTGTTAATGTGAGGTGTCCATCACCAACCAGGGTATTGGACATCTTGTTTATTTTGGCAGATTGGCTTTGTTTTGTTTGGGGTTCCAGGTGTTTAGTGGTGAAGGACAGGAGTAGGTAACTTGGTTGTAGAGCATGTGGCTTACTTATACCAGGAATTTGGGAGGATGGTTTAATATATCTCTGAACTTTCTTTGTTGTCACACTTCTTATTTGTAGATTTCTTCCTTAAATCTTATTTTACCTGACAGTTCAGTCTTTTTTTTTTTTTTTTCTTTCCCTTGTTCCTTTTATTTCCTTCTATTTTCACCTCTTGGTTTTTTATTCATTTTCAAACCCTTCTTGATGTTTGTCTGGATTTGTTGAAATACCTGTGCCAAGCGAGTTTGCATGTGGAAAGGCTGAGCTGCTTCAAGTGCTCACGTGGGGTGGGCAGGCTGCATTCACTACCTGGGACTCTGACAGGTGCTACTGTGGAATGTGCAGGGAGTTAAAAGTTCCCCTTGAGCTGCTGTGGCTGACCAAGGAAAGGTTGGCCTTAGGCTCCAGTGTCCCCCCACCCTGCTCTGATCTAGTATCTTATCCTGACTCTGACAGCGATTTCCTTTGGAGGCCTGGGAAAGTGGCTAGCAAGCGTTGCATTTGCCAGAAAGGTTGGAGATTGCAGTATGTATCAATATTAAATATTTTCCAGTTCTGAAATGAACTGGAAACCCCAGTGAAAAAAAGGGTTCATAAGCAGGAAAAAATGTGAAGAATCAGAATTTGCATGTGACTTCCAACTTTCCTCTGGCTTCTACCAGAATTAATGTTACACAGAGCACATTTCTAATTTTGAAACTGAGATAGAAAGCTTTCTAGTCATGGCAACTTCACAGGAAAAAAGGATGAACTGTAATGGCTGTATGTTTGCATAAACAACCACAGAATTATAAGCTGGTTTTTTTCAACTTAGCTGTTAGAGAAATTTTTTTTTGCCGAACCTTTCACTGACTTGTATATTTTTGGTCGGTAAACAGTACTTTTCTTTTTTTTTTTCAATAAAACACTGACTTCAGTAAACCTCTTCGATGTGTATCAGTTGTATGTACACTAGTTTCATGTGTTGGTGGCCTGGAGGAGTGGTAGTATAGTACTGCTACCTGATTGTCCACTATATGGTACTTTACTTTTGTTTGCTACTTTTCAGTTGAAATAGCAGCTTTGAAGGTGTAATCCTCATTTATTCTTTAACTGCATTTGTTAGGCTTATAATAAATCTGACAGTTTAACAGGCCTTGTTTGGAAGATGGCCTGCTCTGATAAGAGATAAAATGCACATTATCTTCTTCTACATTGACTCTGGATGATTAACTGAATTCACTGGGGCTGAGGATCAGTGTTGTAGGCTTACTCTGCATGCTATGTTCCTTTGTGACATTTGAGGAGTTGAAGGGATGTAAAAATTCAGACAAGTGATTTGTGCTAGATATTTTCCTGTCTCCCACTTCACAGTGCCTCTGCTTTTTTTTCCCATTTGAAAGATGGATGTTTACTATTGCTTTATAGTTAGTTTAAGTCTTTCTGTGTACTCTAACTTCAGCAGTTGCTGGTGGAGGATGTAAAGGAGGATGTGCCGTCACGACAAGAGCAGATACTATTGTTTTATTACTGATAACAACAAAAACAAAACAAAACAAAAAAAGAATTTAAGCATATTTCAAGCTTTGTTGTTTCAGTCTCCCAGTGTGTGGTAGAAACTGGTTAGCTGTCAATGAATGTAGTTACTAACATGTACTATCCTAAAGTTTTTTAATTTAACTTTTGAGTGTTTGTGATTTACATTTAACAATTGGCATAATTAGCCAGTGAGTATTTTATAAGTATTTTGGATGCTTTGGCCTGTGGTAATGAAATGGAAAGAGAGGGAAAATGCACTTCTGGTCTTAAATATAAATAAGAAAAAAGTATTAAGTTACCTGAGATGTCCTGTTGGTATGGGTCATCAGTAGAAGAGTAAAATTAGTTCTTTGGATATTTTTAGTAATAATATATCTGATTCTCTAATTATCTCCTTCCTTGTAGGAAAATGCTACCATGAGTGTATTTATATTTCCATTGCTCTATTGCTCATTTATGCCCAGTGGAATTAAAGCTTGAGTAGCGTCTTAGTCAGCATTAGAAGTTCAGCTCTTAGTTATTGTTGTATTTTTGGTGTTTTGTTGGAGTAGCACACATGGAAAAAAACATAATATAGAGTAGAAGAATCTGGTACCACCACTGAAGGCAAAATACCAATTCCACAGCAGGATATTATGTTTGTATTTGGGAGTGCAATACAGCTCTCAAACAACTTACACAATGAAAAAGGGAGTGTCTGGTCTTGCATTGGAATTCATTCTGCAAGATATGTATTCAAATTGAACTATGTAAGACAATTTCTTTTAAAATAAAACTTACTTAGTTCAGTATCTGACATATGATGTTATTTTTTTCATTATCAAGCATGTTTTTATCTCTCCTCAAAGCAGTGATTACTGCTGGTTTTGTTTTTACTAATCTCCAATTTGGTTAATCATTTTTTCTATTCCTTGCTATTTAAATAACCCTTACCAATGTTGTCTCAATTTTTGTATATTTATATTATAGAGCTGATATTACATTTCCACTTCTTCTAAAGCACTGAATGGATCAAATGGTTTAATTTCTATCTATCTTCTTTCTGAAAATTCCTGTAGAGATGTATGAAAAGATCAGTGGAGCAGGATAAATGCTACTTTCTAATCTAAGGTGGTTCCCTTAAGGGGAAGTTTACTGGAGTAAAACTTGGAGTCTCTGACTTGTCATTCTACTCATAGTGTCTTTAGTTTTGAATTGTCATGTTTCCTGGAAAAATTCAGACTTCAAATGTGGGACTTCTGAGCTGAGAAGTTCTATGAGTGGTTCAAGAACCTTGGAATATCTATAAGTGTTTTAGAAGTTCCTAAGTCCTCTTGTTAAAATATTGAATGATATAATGTTATGAATGTTTGTGTAGTATAAAACTGTTGGTAATAATTAATAACTAAGACATTTTGATACAAATTAATATGTATGGAGGAAGTTAAGGCAGAAACCAAAAAGCATAATATGCAATTTAACTGCTTTGACCCACAGATGTTTATTTCTGTGTCTAAAATTCATCTATCAATTCAATAAAAATTCATGATGTTTTCTGTTTCTTGCTTGGAAATTTCCCAGGGCCCTGTTTCTTGGTACTGTATGTGCCCAGAAGTACTTTCTTCAGAAAAATGAAGTTTTAGTTTCTTGCTTGTGCCACATTAAATTTGTAGAGGTACCTAAACCTTCTCAAATTCTTCATCCAGTGGTATGCATTGGTCTTGATTGTGAATTAGCTCATGGAAAAATATGTGAAACAGCTGCATTCTTTTTAAAAGAAATGAGGAAACTGGGAGAGTGCTTGCCTCTTTGACTTTAGTTAGTCATTGCTGAGAAATGGGTGATGGAGCTTTGCTACCCTCCTCAGCCTAAGAGAGTTAAACCTCAATCCCTGTGTCTTCAGAGTTCGAACTGCCTACTCCTGAGTTTAATGGCACAGACCCCACCTCTACTCTGCACTGCAAGAGTTAATCAGCCTTGCCCTCTTTGCTTCATAAACATCCAGCTTTGGCAGGCAGGTAGCCTAGCACCCAGGAGGCTGTCCTGCATGGTGCGAATGTTTTGGTTGATAATGTTACAGAAGAGTCTATCCACACCTTGTAATAATTGATTTTTCCTCATTTCTCCTAACTAGGGAATAGATTTTAGTTTCTGAATTCCAAAAGAATACCTGACCATTTAACTATCCCAGTCAGACCCTAAATACCTAGGGAATCAAGGGTTTGGCGGCACATTCTCTTGATTTTAGTACTGTGTGCTAGATACAGATGAGTGACTTTCATTTTAGCCTTTGAGATTTTTTTAGATTGCTTCAATATCATCTGTCTAGCTCTCCACTTTCCAAGACACCTATCTCTGGATTTTACGTTCTGCTCTTGGAACACAGTCACCTACAAGACAAGAAAATGGCCTATAAAAACCTTTGAGGTATAGAAGATTATTTTTAATTAAAACATGAAGGAGAACAGAAAGCAAACATGGTAGTGGGTGGTAGATTTCCAGAAATAAATTATGATGAGTGAGAAAGAAATGGGTAACTCATACTAAGAATAAACTGATAATGCTGCCGAGAAAAAGATGTAATAGCCTGTAAGTGCAAACAAAATAAATACATATATTATTTGTTTAGAACTATTTGCTATGTTTAATAAGGGGAGAAGAAGATGCTAGTTTTGTAATTATGATACCACTTTTGTTCCCCTTAATACAGAAGGATAAAGCTTAGAGTTTATGATGGGAGATAAGATTATATCCTCTAAAGAGATATATCCTCTAAAGACTGAGAGTGTGGACCTAGTGGGATTCCTACAGAATAGCATCAGTGTGAGTGCAAGAATTGATTTATGCATTGGTGGAGCTACTGGTGAACCCTCAGTTCTTGCAAAAATAAAACTTCCCTTTGAGGTAGGTCTGAGAGATGTAGGAAATCTGTCAGTAACAGTTTTCTGTATGCTTTCTTGAGGAGGAAGGGGTTTTGGAGGGTGGTGTCCACTCTAAATGCTTACCTTCTTACTACTTGGGAAGGCAGGGGAGTGAGAAAAGGTGCAGGTTTGACAGGTATTTGTGAATTGTTACGCTTGCTTTTTTCAAGAAAAATAGCTGATTTACATTTCTCAGGAATTACTTGGGAAGCATAAGAGCTAAAGGCCTAATTGTTCTTCTGAACTTTAGGTCACCATCAGAGTCTGGATGAGAGATCAGATCTTGGGAATGTACAGCTTTCATCATGCTTTTCACTTGGTCAGTGAAAAATTTAGTCATTGAAACAGAGCTGCAAGGACAGTTCCCAGCCCTCCACTGTGCCGTTGCTGTGGCTCTGCCTTGGCCCTGATGAGGTCACTGGGGGCTCTGCAGCAAGGACAGGAGGATGTGATGGTACATCTTCCCCTTGAGAGTTGTGTCTCCCCCACCACAGGACCACAGCCGTGCTCTGCTTACGGTGGGATCTTCTCAGAATAATAGCAGCGTGTATGTATATGTAGATATGCATATGCACGTATAGACTCAGTAGAGAAAAAGATAGTCCAGATATCTTTCAAATACAATCTGATACCATTCATGTCAAAGACCAGATGGAAGCTATATATGATACAGTCTTTCTCATGGAACTTGAACAGTAACTAGAAGAAGAGAAATTACTCCACTTTCTGCTCAAACTGGGTAAAAAAATACTGAGATCAGCTCAGTTGGTCAGAGCATGGAGTTAGTAACGCCATCGTGGGTTTGATCCTGGTGTGGGCAATTCATTTAGGAATTGAACCCAGTGATCCCTGTGGGTCCCTTCCAACTCAGAATATTCTGTGAAGAAAATGCTTTCAGTAAAAAGAAATTAATTTTTTATTTTTACTGTTAATTTGGGGAAATGTTAGGTGGTGGGCAGTTCTGAATCTGAGATGGCTCCAGTTCATCACTTGCCTGCTCAGGTTTCAGTGAGTAGCCTTTCTCAGTATTTATTGCTTGGACCTTAGTCTTTGGGCTGTTTCTGCCAATATCTGTGAAGATGTTGCAGATATTGGCAGAAACAGCCCAAAGAAAGAAACAGCTCATTGGGAAAACTGAGATTTCCAGTGTGAACATCTGATTCCCAACACATAGGCTGGCACCTAGATTTTAAAAAATGTCAAAAAGGAAAAGGGAAGTGGATTGTTTTTTTAACCACCAACAGCTCCCTCATTAGGTTCAGTGCATGGTTGACCAGGCTAGCAGAGGGAAAGGAACTGGTGGGACAAAGATAAAGGGCTTGAAGGAGATGGTGAACTGCCTTGTTTTGATACCTGCTTTCTACTTTATGCCAAAGCGAAGTGATCATACAATTACAGGCTCCAGCTGTTATTTTAGTATGGTATGAATCAGCTCCTTCATGGCCCTCATGCTTGTTTTTCTGCTAATCCCAAACAACACAGGAGCTGTCTGCAATATCTAGGAACACTTCTCTGCCATCATCCTCACAAAACTGGCAGCAACTAGACAGATGCTGAGCTGGGACTGCTCCATCTTGCATGAATTTTTGCTCATTTACATTATCTCCCTTTGTCCTTTGGTGATTTCTGCCTCCAGAATATTGGTACTTGTTGAGAAATACATAATCTGAGACGGCCAAGTTTCATGTGCTTCTTCTACAGGGCATAGGGAAACCAACAGCTGGGAGCAGGGCAGAATTTCCACAGGCTGTTTATTGCACAAATTATGAACTTGTGTTGTTTTACTATGTTAGCTTGACAAGTTATTCTCCTTATGAGGTAGATTATGTGTACAAAATATTTGTCAATTCCTCAGCAATCTAGTGCTGACAGATGTTCTGTTTCTACAGTTTTGTACTTGTACTTTTGCAGGCATTATCTTCTGATTTTTAACTAAAGCTTCATGTGCTACTTTTTCACCTAGCTGGCACACATTTTATTTAATGTACTTCAGTTGTGTTTTTCTTGTTGTATGGCACTATGACTTTTCCTTTCTCTTTCATCATTCAACCTTGTAAATTTACCGTGAAAATTCAGTAACACAAGGCAAAAAATATACTTATCTGTTCTTATATAAGTGGTAACAGTCAAAGAGATGATAATGCTTTACTTGCCCACCACACATTTTCATTTCTAGGAGTTTTGTGTAGCATTTTATGGGGTCATAAACACAGTGTTTTTATTGGTGCCTTTCAAACAAGCAATATTTCAAATTATAGATTTGCCAAGTAAAATCTTAGTTTAGCATGGAATAAGAAACTTGGAAATAGAAACTGAAAACTCAAGACTTTTCCACCATAACCCTTTCTTTGCACTTTCTTCCTTTTAGTTGCTGATATGTGTTCAAGATGAGTGGGATGGGAGAAAATACCTCTGACCCATCCAGAGCAGAGTCAAGAAAGCGCAAGGATCCCGATCAGGTTGGACCCAGGTTAGACCCTTTACTTCTGGAAATATTGAGAGAATGAGTTAAAAAAAATGTTACATGTGATTCTGTTTTTGACAAACAACATTCTTGCAAAGAGAAGTCAGTGCCAAACTATCTATTGCAGTAATTCTGTGTTGTTGAGGGTTTGGGATGGGGATGAGAACTATTCTCTTTTATTATTTGTTTGTTTATTTTTGAATCCAGTGTCGTGCCAAAATGCAGAATTTTGGTGACAGTTTAGGAGAGATGTAAAAGTGGGTTTTGGCTTTCACTGCAAGAAGTCTTCAGTCACTCATTTTGTCAATCTGAGATTTTTTTTACCACCTCTGTTGTACATTATAATTTAGGTCGTGAAAAATATTTTCCAGCTTTACAGCAGTTCTGTTACCAACACAAATGCATTTTTAAGCATAACCACTCATTCATCATCTCTTCTTAAGACTGCCATAAATGCACAAGGAGGCAGGGAGTATGGATAGCTCAGTTTAACGATTTAAGCTGTTTTATTTTCTCATACACAGTCACTATATAATACTCTTTGGATTCTCAATGCTGTGTGGGAGGGACACTTGTAAATATTCAAATCCTGCCCCACTCCTCCCAAAATAATCTTGTGTTTTCAATTTCTAATCCCAATCCTCTTTCAAAACAAAAACATGAGTGATGGAAAAAAATAAGTAACATCTTTTCTAGTGCTCCTTTCCTTTTTCCAGAGGAAACCTTTCTGCTATAAGCTGTAAGCTGTAAGCTATATTTTGGCAGTGAGAGAGGGCAGTGAGAGAGGGCAGTTCCGTCTCTGTTTTTGTTAAAGTACTGTCAAACCTTTTGAAATGATCTTTGAGCTGGCCAGAAAGCAAGTAAACTGACATTAAAGACAGCATTTCTATAAACTCCTCTTTCAGCCCTAAAAGAAGCACTGAGAAACGCAATCGTGAGCAAGAGAATAAATACATTGAAGAACTTGCAGAGCTGATTTTTGCAAATTTTAATGATATTGACAACTTTAACTTTAAACCTGACAAATGTGCAATCTTGAAAGAAACTGTGAAGCAAATTCGTCAGATAAAAGAACAAGGTAAGAGGCCTAATTAATAGACTTGGAATATTTTATGTTGATTGTTATTTTATTTTTGGCTAACCTGAGATGTCTCTTCAGCTTTTCTTTAGCAAATTCCCATGTTTTTCATTAACCAGTAGTGACTAATGCTGCAAAGTCATGTGAATAGACTGTGTTAAGTATCATATTCAGTATTTTTAAAATAAGCTTCACTGAAAACTGTTTAGAGAGAGAGAGAAAATCGATCGGTCTGATGTGTGTATCTAATGGAATTGAGATTACTTACACTTTCACAAAAGTTAAACTAGCAGATGGCTTTGGGGAAAAAAAGCACATACTCTTGCATGGACGATGAATCCATGCAAAAGAGAAATAATCCAGGAGAGTGGGGTATGTAAGTGTTCTGCATATTCGTTTTGCTTTCTTTTGTTGGTATGAATAGATATTGTGGACTAAATTATCTGCGTCCTTTAAATTATGACATCATATCCTCAACTACAATAGATTTGAAACTATTCTAATCTCTAGATAGGGTACTGTTATAAATGCAAACCACAGAACGTGACAGTTTTCTTCCTGTTCTTTGTCTAGAAGATTAGTTTTGTATTTCTTTTCTTTTGACATATTTCCTATTCAAAGAGAAAACCCAAATCTTTTAGAAACTTTAAATTTTTTGGAAGTGGGTTTTGTGGCACAGGTCTGTCTAGGCAGGCACACTGCAGGTGTTTGGGGCAGATTCAAATCCTTAAAGTGGGTGCATATCATTTTCCTTTTATTGTGAAGATTTATATCTCTTTGTAAACTGTGTTTAGAGTAATTCCTTTGATTTTCAAACACTTTAAACATATTTCACTTTTTTCACTTTTCTGTGGGAAAATAATTATTCCTTTTCCATACTGTGTGTGTAAAATTATAAAAGTGGAGACTGCATGTTTCACGGTTTAGATACTTTTTTATCTAAATACATAAGTAGATCTACAGTTTTAGACATCAGTCTGTTCAACGCTAAATGGAAAGTGAAAAGAGTCAGATTGTGTCAGCTGCTTCCAAAGTGGTTCTAACTGATTAATCTTAGGGAGTGTTCCTATTTCTCAGCTTGTTCTCTTCTTTTTGTTGTTAGGTTGCTATGATTTTTAAAGTGGATATTCTAGTGATGTTACCATGCCCCAAATTAGAAGTATACTTGTTAACCTGACACAGTGTCCATCATTGTTTTGCATTTTGCTGGCTTTTGAGATCTTCTTTTTCCCTTATTCATACTTTTCTCAAATTGATTTTTTTTTTCTGTCACCAAGCAACACATACTCCTTATCCTTACCCGAGAAAAGGAAAAGGACACAAAAATTGTGTTTTCCCGGGAAGTGGGTGCACAAAAGATAATCTGCTAGTCCACTTTGGTAATTCTGTCCACAGTTCTAGAAAATCTAGTCTGAAAATTTGGCTCTAACTCATGGTAACTTTGTCAAATCCAGGGTTTTATTGTTTAGGACCAATATCATAGCAATAGTTTTCATATTGTTATAAAATATTCACACTCACCAGACCAGGCTATATGTAAACTATTGGAAGTCAGCATGGGCCAGAATTGTGCTAAAGCTGAATGTGCAGTTAGTTTTTTAAAGTCATAAAGTCTTATACTAAAAACAACTGATTATACAGTTCTAAAGACAGACTAAACTGCTGTGAGCACTGTTTATTTCAACAAGTAGAAGTAGTTTGCAGCACTTGAGCAATAAAGACATTAAATTGCTCTTTTTGATGTTGCTTTGTTACACAAGGTTCTTCAGCTGAGAACAATTAGATGTTCTGGTAACTGGGTATTCACATAAAACTCACAGCTGGTACAGACTGAGTTTAAGCCTCTGTAAGGGCACTGCAAAGCACTGGGACCTTCAAGGTGGTCATTAATAACATCTCAGGGTCTAGACATAAAGATCAGAATATTTGAAATTATTCCTTTGAGCTGATAAAGGTTTGATACCTATTCCTACATAGAAGCTACTTCTGTTTGTTGTAATAGCAAATTTAAAAGACTTTTCCTTTTAAGAAAAATCCAAATGACTGAAATGCATACTCTGAAATGCAATATTATTTTGGAACAGGCATTTCATTAACAAAAATGTCTCACTTATATTGAATGTTCAAATTACACAAACTGTACAATATACCTGTACTTCTGTTCAGTGACACAAAAAACCTGACATAAACAATGAAAACAGGTTGAAGACCTAGTGAAGCTATGATTATTGCTCTCTCATGTTTTATAGGTAGTTTATTACCTCTCATTGGGAATCCTGCACTTAGATATGCTCATCATTTAAATATATTAACTTTTAGGTTTTTCCAAATCTTTCTGATTGGTTTTCCACTGTCAAGGCCTGTTAGAACACCTTGACAGCAGTCAAAAACTGGCATTATCTATTTCTAAAACAAAAGTCATTAAATTAATGCTATACTTGCATGAAGTGCCATAAGGCTCAGGTGAAAAATAGTATTTTATTACAGTTGTTTTGTTGATTATTAGTGTTATGCAGAATATTTGTAAGACGAAACTTATGAAACTCTTCAAGGATTCTACTCTGACATGGACAAATCAAGATGGCTTAGTGGGTCTGCTCTTCATTTCTTCCAAAGCAGATTAGATTAAATCAGTAGAACTTAATTTACAGTTTTAATATTTAGAAGTTTTATTTAAGAGGTTGCTTCTTTGAAATAAGTACTAAAAATTCGAATTGCACATGAAGGTCTAATTACTTACAAAAGCAGTTAGTTATAAATACCTCGTAAAGCCACTGAAAGCAACAAGTTTTATAGATGCTACTGAGATTTGTCAGGGAAACTATTCTAGGTTCTAGGAATGAGAACAAGGAAGGATGAAATGCAGATTGGTATTTGTTTCCCATGTCAAGCTAGCTGGTCTGGTAGCTGAAAAAAGTAATAGATCTTTTGCTTTAATAATACTGTGTAATTTAGTGTAATGTTAATCCTGATCTATTTTGCATGCAAATATATACTTGAAATACTTTATCTGTTATCTTTATATCATTTCTCACAGTATATACTTCAAAGATTCCTAAGTTGTGGTATGTTAGAGATTCTGCTTATTACAATTTGAAGGCAAGCTATAAATGCATGTGTAAAGCTGAATTCATTAAAAGAATTTAAGATATTTGGAAGCTGTAACCATTACATGAAGTTTTAATCTTGGTTTTGGAATGGGTTTAGTACTTGGGAAAGTGATGACAAGTTATTTTACAAAAGCTTAATTTTCTACTGAGGGCTTTTATCATGTTATCTTACAATGATTGGATAGAGATTTTGTGAATATCCAGAGGAGATGAAAAATTGTGATTATAGCAGGAAGATGAAACAGGAGCTGTATTCATGTAAATCTTAAGTGGATATCTCCATTGGGATTTGAGACTTGTGTTTCTAGCACTTTGGAAGACATTAATTCAGTTTTTTATTTATAACATAGAAGTAATTTGGAACGGTTGTGTTGCATGGTTGTTGAAGTGTAAGCTCTCCTGTTGTTTGCAGTTTAAGTTTCTTGGAAAAAGTAATGGTCATATATGTTGCAGATGTGTTCATAATATGTACAAGCAAGTAAGTTCTGATTTGCACAGGCTTAATTTAAAAAGCTTGTGTTAGGCGAGTGCAAAGACCATTGGGAATAAACGTTCCTTTATATGCCAGACAGCCAAGGCATATAAAGGCATATAAAGCCATTTGATTGTACTTAAGAAATATGCTTAGTAAAATAGTGTCTGATTGATTTTAGTATCCTATCTTATTTTAAGAAGCAACTTCAGCAGTTAAGGCACTAATTTCTGTTGTATAAGTACTCATATCTGAAGACAACAAAATTCTGACAGCAAATAAAAGTAATCTGAATTTTCTTCTTCCTTAGTTGACAATCAATTTAACTGTTTTCCATCAATCTCCTTTGATTTTATTCCAATAGTAGTCCTTTTCCTTCACTCTTGCAACCAGCCTGACTCCCCGCATTATGGTAGAGGTTTTTTTCTCTTTTTTTTTTTTTTTTTTTTTTTTTTTTTTTTTTTTTTTTTTTTTTTTTTTTTTTTTTTTTTTTATTACTTTGTCTCTGTTTTTATGGGTTTTATTTCGGGGTTTTTTGGGTGTTTTGGTTTTGGTTTGGTTTTTGGTTTTTTCTTCATTTGGGTATAAAGCAAGTTATAAAAATCAAACCCTTGCCCTTAGTTTGCAGCTCCATTTTTTTAATCTGTCATGCTGGCCCCAGTCTCAGCAGGTAAATAATTCATCTTTTAAAGCAAAGACTATTTGTCACATTTGAGCAACTCCTGCTTCGGACTTTTAAACTTTCTTTTCTTCATTATGTAGTTATGCTTTTAGCCTCCTGTCTGAATACCAGCAATGCAGTAGGTACAGAGGATACTGAAGATCACCTTAAGCTTCTTCAGCAGTTTCTCCAGCTAAGTCTCCTCTGATCTCTTTGGTTGGAGTGCTGAGGAATGCGTCCTGACATAAGTACAAGACATGGAGTTGGGTTTTTTTTCAAGTCCCCTGAGTTCCTTTTATTAAACTCCAGGCCTCCATCTTTTATTTCTCTCCTATTCTCCAAGCCTTTCTGTCTTCTGTAGCATTTTTTTAAAGATGACATCCACCTGTCTTATTTAGATTCACATACAGTGGGATGTAATTTGCTGTGGTAAAGTATCCTCAAATATGATTTTATGTCACTTCCATTTTCCTGCAGAGTCCAGTTTTCATGTGTCACCAGTTTCTGAAGAGGTGTTATGTTCTGTAGATCAGTTTCTCAGTGGTTCTGGGAAGGGATATTGGTGGCAATTACCAGTCTAGCTGTTAATGTACACTTCTGAGTTGTGAAACAGATCTTGTTTTCAGAATAGCCTTATGGCAGACCTTGGACAGAATGAATCACCACGTGAAAGCAAAATTGTGTTGGAGGGGGAGAAATGCTTGATGAAGAGAGACATGCATGGAAACCTGTATGAACTTTAAAAGAAGGCTTGTTGTTAATCATATTTATCTTCTTTTTCTGGTTCCACATTTGATAGGAAAACCAGCTTTTGCTTCCCTGTAGCAGTACTGTGTAATCACAGGGGCACTCCAGCAGATAGTGAGTGTATTGTTGCCTCCAGCACCAGTATGCAAGTAAAATTGCTTGCTAAAAGAAAGCAGCATGGTCTTAACACTGTAATGAGGTGTTGCTTTGGCTGCTGCTACTTTGAATTTATCAGATCTGAATTTAGATTCATATTTCACAAGGTATTTAAGCAACTGCCTAACTTTAAGCAGATGAGTAATCCCTATTAAGTCAGTGGAACTACTTAAAGGTTCAAAGTTATGTGCATAAATATCTTGCAAAATCAGGATATTAAGGCAAGAGAGCATATGCAGACTTGTGTTTTGTTTGTTGGGTTTTGTTTTGCAAATATTTTACTGGGTCAATTTTACTGTAATTATATTTTTATATTAATCATATTTGAGAAGAGTTATTCAAATTTTATGCCAATTTTTAGTGCTTTTCCTTTTTGAAGGAATTCTACATGGCTATCACTATTTGTATACACTGTATTTTCAGTCTGATAGGATTTAAAGACTGAATTAAATGTCACAGGAATTTGTGATTGAAGTCAAGGAATTAATGCAGAGCATTTACAAAAAAAAAAAACCCAAAACAACAACTATTACTGAATTTGCTTTGCTGTCTTCCCTACCTACAGCTGAGAGTGATGCACTGGAAGTGTCTTTGATCTTCCTCTGTACATTGTAAAGCTTTCTGGCTAAATATGCAGTTTATGTTGACTTTACTGCTTGCATGACTCTGAAGAACTACTGATTCACTGAATACTTTAAAGTGGTTTTAGGTAATGCAGACCATCAAGTTTCTTTTCTGTGTCTGATGAAAAGCAGTCATTGGCCAGCAGGCCCAACAAGCGGAAAGCTTCCTGGTGTTTGCTTATTTTACTGGAGTTGTGTATCATGAAGAACACTTAGCTTAGACCTTATCTACACATAAGTCAAGGCATTTTAACTATGTTAGCATTCTCCTGTGGAGGCAGTGTTATAATGTAATTAGTATTACTTACTGAATAAGTAGCTGAAGACACTTTATAACATATAACTGTGTCCACACTGGGATCAAACAATTAAGAGAGGGGGATTGTTCAGGATGGAGTGAAGAAGGCTCTGGGGAGGCTTTATTGCAGCATTTCAGTATGTAAAGGGGGCTTACAAGAAAGACAGAGACTTCTTACTGAGGCCTGTAGTGCCAGAACAAGAGGCAGTGGTTTTAAGTGGAAAGAGGATAGAACTGGATTGATTGTAGAGTAAAGGAATTCTTTATTGTGAGGGTGATAAGGTACTGAAGCAGGTTGCCTAGAGAAGTTGTGGATACATTCCATACCTGGAAGTATTCAGAGCCAGATGGGATGGGGCTCTGAGCAACTTGGTCTAGTGAAAGGTCTTTAAAGCTCTCTTCCAATCCAAGCCAGTCTGTGATTCTATGATTCTCTTGCTTCAAGAAAACAGATAGAAATGATCATCAGGTGTGCAAGCTGTAAACTAACCTGTGGAAAATAAGTCAGCTGTTGAAAAGCCCTGGTTTCACTATCCCTGCCCTCCTGATCATGAATTTCCCTCTCCTCCCTTACCGTGACAGCTGCATTTCTGCAGTTGTGTGGTGAGCCTGGGCAGTGCTTTAGAGATGGCCTGTTGTAGAGGATATGTCTCACCATGGGTCCCTCCTGGGTCCCACATAGGTCCAAGTGCACCAGCGATGACGGAGCTATGGGACAGCCCACAGCTGTCTTGGTGCTGTTGGGCATTGCAGTGTGTCACGTGATGGCTGTCACCTAAGAGGGCATTCCTCCTGACCATGGGCTTCAGCTTAGTCAGTGAGGGATGAATTCCATGCCAGAGATAATTCGCTTGATAGTTTTAGACTGAAAATCTAAGCTTTGACTTCAAGTTATGGGTCAAAGTTAAAGAGAAACTAAATGTTACTCTGTCTTTTTCAAGTAGAAATAGTCATTACTGGCAAGAAAACTTTCTTATTTGTTTTGCATCCTACTTATATTTGCTTTTCTTTGGTCTTTATTTTCTTTCATAACTCCAAATGTCCAAGAGAAAAAAAAAATCCAACTAGCAAGTATGGCTGTTTACTTTGTAGTATATAGTGCAAAGTTGATTGCAGTGTAAGAGGCTGTGATCTATAACACCAATGCTGGGGATGCCATAAAGGACTGAGCCACTTCTCCTATATTTAACCTTCTTCGGGGGATATGTGTTAACTATTCCCTCTTTGGTCTTTACAGGAATATCTTCAATATTAAAATTTTGGTTTAGTTACTTTAATATGTAATGATTATATTATGGTCTATGTACTACTGGGATTGTAGTAAAAATGAATTCTATAAGACATGGAGGCATCTCTTCTTGAAATTTTGGGGTTTGAAGGCTGCCTCCTTGGTAAGTGTATTGTTCTCAGACTGCATTTAAATTGTCACTGAACACTTTAAAGATCAAAACACTACAGGTTTTTTCGGGGTGGGGGTTTGAAGTTTATCATGTAATCTCTTATGAACTGTAATATCATAAATTCATTTATCATTTGAGGGGGAAATAAAATACAGAAATAGAGACTGACATCCATCCCTCCACAAAATGGACTAAGCTTTTGAGTCTAGCGTTTCTCAGCAGCTGTTCTGTCTTGAGAGGTGTGGTCAGAAACAAAGGCTGAGTTTAGGTGCTAAAAAAAAATGGTGAGCTTAGGTGTTAGAGAGCAATTGTAGCCTCCTGATTTGAGTCCTAAAGATAGTGTTTTTAGTCCCTTGTTGCTGGATGATTTGCAGTGTAAAAGGTGCTGACTGTAGAACACCAGATTTTGCTGTGTGCTTTAGATTAGTGAATGCAACGTCTTAATCTCAGCAGTACATAAAGCAAGTAAATGAAAGAGACTTCGTTACCTTGGCTCTCTGTCTGCAGCTTAATTTATGGAATAGCAAATTAATTCACTGTGAATAGTGATGATACTTCAGTCAAAAAAAGATCATCTATTTTAAGAAATCTAGCTTTTGTTACACAGCTTTTATCTTTTCTTTTTAAAGACTATGGCTTGAAAAGCAATAATATAATATTTACTCGCAATAGGGTGCAATGTCTTTCATACCGCGTTTGAATCCTGAAAACCTGTGGATTCACAGCACATTGAAGAAGCATTGATCAAAGGCTTCACTGTGTTCAAACTAGAATCAAGATAATTGCATCTGTTCCAAGTCATGCATTTTGTTATTGCTGTTAAAGATTCTGTGTATGGACAGTTGGTTGGAAATAGGGGTCCTTGAATGTGAAATCTCCAAGGATATGAGAAACAGTAAGTCAGCTATTACTACTTCAGCTTTCAGTTTCTTTTGTGAAAACCCTCAGTGGGCAACTGGGGGGGAAAAGCACATGCTGAAGATTTAAGGATGACATGGCAAGTGATCAGTTGCTTGCTCTGTCATGAGCACTGTTGAGTTCATAGTGAATGCCCTCAGACATGACTAGAAAGTCAATACATACATGCTTTCTGTTTCCTTTCATCGTTACGGGGTGTTGGCACATTTCTATTTTACAAGACAAGGGGTACTCTTAATGCATTCACTGCACACTCTAACACACATGTATTTTCCTTCCCTTCTTTAATTTGCACAAGATCAGAGCAAGTGTCAGAAGGGGAAACAGGAAAGTATATAAATTTAAGTTCTGCAAAAGTGAATAACTCCATAAACAATAAATCCATTAAGTAGATACTCTATAACTGGAGATGCTTCAGATAGGCCCATGCTATCTGAATAAGTGTCCATGTACTCTTTTGGATGAAGCAGCTGTGTTGTACCTCTCTTCACTGAGGCCCAGGTTGGCTCAGAGCAGAAATGCGTGTCCCTGCACCGTGCTTTGCTCACTGGCATGACCAAAATGGAGCTCCACAGTGTGGCTGCCACAGAGGCCTCCTGCACACAAAGGCAGGATACTGCCTAACAGCTGGAATTTGTGACCAGCTCATACAGAAGGGGCAGATTTTTAATGGGAAGTTAATTGAAATTGGGAGCAACTTAATGAAGAAATTGGTAGGTTCTGTCAGCCCTCCCAAAGAAGTCTGAAAGTTCTTCAAAAAATTCAGTGGCAGTTCCTGCCGTGATGCAGGAGTTGGTGAAATATTTTGAGATGTGTTAGGGTGGTCCCTTGTCATCTTAAGATATGCAGTCATGAAGAGCACTAGCCTTATACTGATATTTTTTCTCCTGAGGCACAATTTCCTAGAAAGAGTTGGAACAACCTGCAGTTCCCATGAATCTTCTCAGGGAGGTGTCTTCCAGAGACAAATTAGGTGTGGGGCTTTATTCAACACTGAAGAGGAAGTGTGTTTAAATATAGTATGTAATCTACTTGGAAATTTAAAAAAAAAAAAAAAAAAAAAAAAAAAAAAAAAAGGAAATAGGTGGCTTTTTAGTGCAGTTATGACCTGGATTTGAAGAAAACTTCTGTGGAACAAGAGAGGGTCTTCCAGCATTCTGCCATGTGCTGATTTTTCAAAGGTCTGCAATGAAACGCTGCTACTGGATGCCTTAAAGCTTTATAAAAATGATTTATTGCAAGTGTTAGATGTAGAACATGTATGGGGTTTGTTTTCTGCCTTGCATGTGTGTGCACACTCCATTCTTTGTATGTCTTCTACTTACGTTACTAGGTGAACACTTGGCGACTCTGTCAATCTAAAGTAAAATTTGTATTTCCCAGGAATTGCTTATACATGTATAGTTTCCTAACTTCTGACTCTTTTACTGTGCGCTACAGTACACCAAAGTCTGCCAGTTTTTTTGTTGAGATTAGTCTTCATCAAATAACATACAATTTTTAGCATAGCAAAATATTCAAAAAAAGAAGAAAAGAAAAAGGAAGTGTTAACTTTACGAAGATTCTTTTTTAGGCATATATGGTTTTGTGATTTTTTTAATGTTCTGATGCCAAGTGCTCATCTAGTATTTGCACTACTTTTAACAATAATAAAACACATACTTAATAATTTTGTAAGATTTTTAAGTTCTGTATGGAGCTACATTTATGACTAAATGTTCTAGTAAGTGCCAACATGATGTATTATTAATGAATTATTAATTAATATTTTTTGTAATTTTTGATTTTTTTGATTTCTTGATTTATAGCTAAAAAGATGATTGTTTCCCTGGATAGCTAGGATTTAGAAGGAAAAAAAGGTTCCTCTGATTTTAAATTAGAGTGTTAAAAATATTTAAGTGTATGTAGAAATACGTGTTATTACAAGTCTCAGAACTTTAGTCTTGCATGCTCCTGATGGTAGAAAGTCAATTAAATGGGCAACTATATTTGTCCCATTAGTTTTCCTGTACCTTTGGAAAACAAACCCCCTTCAGTTTATGCAAATGTTTTATACCTTCTAGTCTAGGAGACATAGAGTGGATAGTGGTAACAAGGTCAGTGTTTGAATTAAGCAAGACGTTTATAACTGGTGTATTTATATTCCAGTTTTTTTAATGGTGCTTTGTTGATTAGTAACAGCAAGATTCTGTTGTTTCTATATTAGCTTTTCTAATGGGTCTTTTGTCTGATAGTAATTACTAGTTGAAAGAATTTTAGTTGTGATCAGAAGTAGTTCAGTTCTGTCCTTCACACTTTATTAGCTTAGCACTTTGATTTCATTAGTGCAGATATAAGGACACAAAATTTAGTCATCCGTAATTGCAAAATAAATACCTTGGTATTTCCCTTTTCCAACACACATGAATATGCTCTGAATGAGGAAAAAGAAGCTTGTCTTTATTTACTCACTTGATATATTTTTCAATGGAATCATATGGTGTGTAAAGAACTACCATGCTTTCTGTGTTGACTAGTCCAGGAACATATGAAGCTCCATCTTGTGCAAAATTCTTTGTATTTTCCTTTGTAAAGAAGTCTCTGCTTGTAAAGTTTGACGATGTTGTATTGGTTGTCTGAAATTTTTTGTTGTTTATTCCTAAGAATTTTGCTTTTTACTAGGTTGGCTAGTTCTGCCTTGTTTCTCCCAGTACAAAATTTCAGACGTGATTACAACAATTTGCTAAGGGCTAAGGGTTGCAGTGTTGTGCCTGCATGTAAGACTTGATGATCTTTTCCTTAAAAATATGCATATGATTAGATGGGCTCCTAAGATAATGCAAGGATTTTTTTTTTCCTGTGAAATATTGATGCATAGCAGTTCAGAGTGGATGGTTGTAATGCTCTTGGTACTTACAAGTATGCAAGTATCTTGACTTGGATGGGATTTCCCTGATAAGGATTCTAAGAAAGCATACAGGAGTTTTGGTGTAATTTAGTGTATATTTGTATGACTGGCTTTGTTTTACAAGGTTTTCATATTGCAAACTATGGTTACTTGGGAGGTGCAGATAAGCTGATGGTGGTGATTTGATATTCAAGTCAAGTGTGCTTAAAACTACAAGTATTTCAGGAACTAATACAAATTTTGTATTTTTAGGATGACCTACTTCAGTAGGTCTAGAAAGAGGTGTGATGTTGCAAAGCTGATTTAGAGGAAATAGTGCTATTAGTAATTATCTGCTGAATTATGATGCAGTTTATTGGCAAACCAAGGGAGAAATATGGCATGCTTTGTGATTGATGCCAGTTTGAAAAGAGACAAGTGTATCCATAGGTATTCTGGAATCCTCATAGATAAGTCTCTATGTAGTGGGAAAGACCAGCATACCTCAGAAAATTTGAGAAGATTTTTTCACTCCATATTGAATAATTTCTAAAGTTTCACTCTGCTTTAAGAAGTTTTTCTCATGTTAATCCCTTTAGAGTGCAGTAGTTTTCACACAGCATTTACATGCTGGATTCTTAAGGGGGTTATAATTTCCCCCACTTCTTTCTCCTTTGCTCAAAAGCAAAAGAAGGTTTTTGTATTGGATTCCTGCACAGATGTTTCTCCTAGCTGGAAACATAGAAAGTTAGAATAGTTAGAAATTAACTTGTGTTGCCTGCTTCAAAATGTGGGATATCCCCAATGTTTTCCTTCTTCCATTGGGGAAACTGAGGAATCTTGCTGGATGGGCCATGCTAGAGTGCTGGAGATAGTTAAAAATACATATTTAATCCAGAAAATACTATATACATGCTGCATATTTGGGGAAGTAAGTGATTATCTGAATAAGTATTTAATTTCAATTTTTGGTCTTTGAGGTTTTTTTAAAGCTCCAAGTTTTCCCACTACAAATCTTGTGAATTCTGAATCTGAGTAGTAGTTCACCACGTATAAGTGCTGAAAAATGAGTAGTTCATTTAATAAGCATTTTAGCATGAATCTTTTTTACTTCTGCTTTTATACTTGCTCTTCAGAATAGGAATCCCACCTTTAAAACCACCACTGAGGAATTCAAAGAAGTACAACTTCCAGTTTTTAGGTAGGGTGTAGGTGTTTGGATGCAATCAAAACTTGATGAATTGTTTCTCATTCTTTGTTTTGCTTGAGGTCAAATATTCCCCTAGAGGTGAGCATTTCTCCAGTTTTCCAGGTACAGCTTTTCCATTTTCCCACTGCTGAAATTCTAGTACCTTAAGCAAAAAGAAATAGAAATTCTTTTTTGTCTCTTAAGCATGAGCACTGAAAATTATAATTTCTTTCCTATTTGCTGCTGCCTCCCAAAAGCGTAAGTGGACATATTTGTACAAAGGCTGTAATAATACCAGCAGTTTCTGTATACAAACATTAAATTCACGTAAGTATTGAGTTTATGCAAAGTGGAATACACCTCCAGTTTACATAGTCCTGAAGTAGTGTGTTAAAACATAGGGATAGATTATTAGTAGTGTATTTAAAAAAGAATATATACATATGATTCTAGCTTAAGTCTTTTGGTAAAAGGCTTCCATCTTTTTCTAGCAGAAGGATGTTTTGTTCTGGTTTTTTTTGTTTGGGTTTTTTTAATTTTTTTTTTCCCCTGGTGCTCATTTATGGTAGTTTAGATTTACTGCTGCCTTTTCCCCTGAGAAGAGTTGTGTTCTCACCAGTTTCTAGGCTTGCAAACAGTTGTAACTTTTCTCAGCTGGCTAGAATCTGTGTTTGGAGATGTCTTTCTTCCTACATTCAATTTTATTACAGTCAATTAAATGATGGGCACAGGAGTAATGCATGTGTTTTGGTAAGGATGATATACAGTGCCTTTTCACTTATAAATAGATATTTAGATATTTATCAAAAATAGGTATATTATATGGATTGCCAGTATCATATCCCAAACATACATATTTTCCCCTTTTGGGGTAAGAGTTTTATAGTATTTTTTTAGTTCATGGTCCCTTTGCAAGAAAAACTACACTGTTTTAAAACTTCCTTTTAAATTTTAATGCAGATATATAATCCTTTACTAATTTCAAAAGCAGAGCAAGGGATAAAATTTTAATGTATGTAATCAATAATTTTTGGAATTGTCTTGTTCTTTCCTTAAAAATTCCCTGATTTTCTGATCTTTTTGTATAGATTGGTTTTTCAATATATTTGTGAATATGTTTAGTAATTCCATATAGGAAAATACCGGCTTTATGTTAATGTTAACCAGTCTTGCTAAAAGATCCATTTTAAAAGAAGCACTAGCTCTAATCCAGATTCAGTTACAAATCATCTTCAAACTAAGCCTTTTTTAAAATCTCTGTCCATTTGGAAATAATTGCTCTTGCTACAAGTTCTAATTTTTGTCTTTTATTTTGGGTTACTTGTTTGATTTTAGCTTTGAAACGTGTAAATCAAAATTTATGAAGAAGGATGGAACTGACTGAATTATCAAAAAATATCTAAACAAATAGTGGGAAGGATTCTGTTGAGTTTTAATGTGAAATGCTAGAAGGCATAGGAAAGCTTTCTAAAAATAAACTCTAAGGATATATTTGCATTTTGGCTTAAAAATAGTAATCATGAAGTCAAATTGCCCTATTTTTGGTTATTATTACAAAAAGTGTTTTGACTCTTCTTTTAGAAGGATTATTTGGACTTTTTATTGGGGAAGACTTGAATTATGTGTGGAAGAAATGAAGTCTGTTCACCTTCCAACTTTTCATTAAGAAAATTTTAAATACTTAAGGTTTTCCCATATTCTGAGTAGTACAGTTGTTTACACCAGTCTTTATTCTTTTAATAATATTGTCCATATTAGTTTTTTGAAAATAGAAACCTGAAATATATTTTGGTGTTCAGATTCTAATGCCTTTCAAATTATTTCAGAAAAAAAATTAAAAATTATTTTTGCATGTGTTTAAATTTGAGTCTAATACAAACCTTTTATAAAGGTAATTGCAGGTTCAAGGACTTTATGCTCATTTCGAACTGGAAAAAATGGGAAGGCACTTTTAATTGAATTCTTGTATGTATAATTACTTTCGTGTTTGTGATCTAATTTGTGTTTTTTGGACTTAGACAGTATGTTCAGTGGTATTATATGCCTTCTGTTGAAATTACCAAATACACCACCTACAATTTGTGAGAACTAAGGGAGACAGTGGAAAATGCGTTTGATGACTGAGGGGCGTATCTTTATTTTTTACTCTTGGACAAGAAACAAAAGTATTTGGAATGGCTGCTACATTGTTATTTGTCTATTAAGGTGCTAGCTGTTAGCACATTTTGATTTTTATTGTCTAAAAATACATGGTCCTGTTTGAGTTGGAAAGGGAGAGATTAAGATTATATAACGCTTCATGGTAATTATGTGTGAGCTCTTTGCTTATTTGCGCAAAGAAACATTAAAAAAAAAAAAATCCCTCTGAACAGCTGAAGTGACATGAAGCACCAGCTGGGGAATCTGAAATCAAATATTTTAGGGCATGATTTGTACTAAACTGCAATTAGAATGTATGATTCTGCCCTAGCAATTGTTCTGAGTGAGGTCAAATTGCACATAAAGAAGGAACACAAGTGATGTCTGTCTTGACTGCAACTGATGTCTGTACATGTGCTATTTCGCAGTATTTTTTATTCACATGCAAAACTGGGAGAAGGACTAACTTGATTGTTTTATTTGTTTATTGTCAGTTAAAACTTAGCGTGTCAATAGGTGAATTAAAGACTTGAAGAAAAAAATTGAAAAAACCCTTTTTGAAAAACAGGTTCTTAAAAATTTAAAATCAAATTTTCACACAAATATTTTAATAATAGGAAAGTTAGGAGCAATTCTAAAACGTCAGATACTTGTTCCAATGTAATTTTTTTCTCTTTTAATTTTTTTTTTTTTAATTTTGTGCATGTTAAAATTGCAGTGTTGACCTCCTGGTATTATAAAAAGATAGCATTTTCTGTTTTCAGAAAAAACTGCATTTTGACACATTGTTTAAAAACTAGAACAGCTCTGCATATGAAAACACAAACTGTGATAATTAGATAGTATGCCATATGTGGTAGTTTAAGTTGGCATATATCTCAAATGGCATGTTTAATGTACTGTATTACTGGAATTAGTAATTTTACAGCTGAGAGCTGTTAATTCTGTTACGCTCGTTCCCTCTGATGAACCTGTAGGTAATGATAGCAGACATTTTTCTTTGCAAAAGCCTGTTTCAGATAAATTAAAATAGTTATAAGCTACTGTATTTTTAATGGACTCTGACTACTGTATGTTCCTCATAATATTTTAGGTGTTTCTAACTACCTCAGAATTCTAAGATTTTCTTAAAATAAAGACACATTTGGTATTGATGGATGGTCACATTTTTTGCTTGATGATATATATATATATATGTAGTGAGGAAAGAAGGAAGGTCTGTTTTTTCCATGTAGCTTTTTTTTTTTTTTTTCTCTCTCTGTGTAGAACTTACCCCACTTTCTCCTAGGGTAAAAAATATTGTTAACTCTAAGTGTTTGAGTATTGTTAACAGTGGTTAAAATCCACATACCTGTGGATTGCACAGTGTTGCTGAATAGAAATCACTGGTCATGAAAAGTTAAGGGAAGAAAGCAGGACTTGTACAACTGGGTATGCCTGAGATGGAGTTAATTTTTTTTTTTTTTTTCATAGCAGCTTGTATGGTGCCAGGTTTTAGAGTTGTGACCAAAAAGTGTTGACAACACAGTCATGTTTTAACTCTTGCCAAGCAGTGTTTCCAACTCTGCCCACCTCCCCAGTGGGAAGACTGGCCATGCAAAAAGAAGTTGCCAGGTGGGTAACCTGAACTGTCTCAAGCTATTCTATGCCAGATAAGGTCCTTGAAAAAGAAAAGAAAATAAATGGAGTGTTCCGCTAGCATTTTGCTCAGAGAGTAGCTTGGAAATGGTCTGCCCAGGGACACCGGTGATTGCCTTTACATCACCTGTCTGAATCACAGGATCATAAAGGTTAGAAAATACTTAAATCCAACTGTCATCCCACTAGCAGCACCACCATGTTCATCATCAAGCCATGTCCTTAAGTGTCTTACCCATGTTTTTTGAACACTTTGAGTCAAGGTGACTCCACCACTCCTCTACTCCTCTGGACAGTCCTTTCCTATGCTTTACACCCTTTCTGTGTATAGAGAATTTTCCCCCAATATCTGATCTAAACCTCCCTGGGTGCAGCTTGAAGCCATTTCCTCGTATCCTGTCACTGTTTTCCTGGGAGAAGAGGTCAATTCCCACCTGGCTAAGGCCTCCTGTCAGGCAGCTGAGGAGAGCTGTAAGGTCTCCCCTAAGCTGCTTCTTCTCCAGGCGAAACAGCCACAGCTCCCTCAGCTGTTCGTCATAAGAGTTTTCTCCAGACCCTTCACCAGCTCTGTTGCCCTTCTCTGGACACACTCCATCCCCTCAGTGCCTTTCATGTAGTGAGGGTCCAAAACTGAACACATGCTCTGAGGCGCAGCCTCACCAAGTGCAGAGTGCAGGGAAATGATCACTTCCCTGGTCCTGCTGTTGCAAGCCAGGATGTCATTGGTCTTCTTGGTCACCTGGGCACACAGAGGCTCACGCTGGCTGTTGACCAGCAACCCCAAGTCCTTTTCTGCCTTTTTCAGTGGCATTTTATTTTCTTCCAATTTTCCTTTACTTCCCACAATATTTTTATCTTGACTCATCATTTTTTCTTGGTTTACTCCTAGTATTTTCTTCTCCCATTCTCCTAGGGAAGGGGAGTGGGTGAGCAGTTTTGTGGACTTATATGCTAGACAGGATAAAGCCCACCACAAGGATTATTAATCTTTTTGTGTAGTGCAAATATTTTGCCTTTCTAAAAAATGTAAAGGAAGGTGACAGACACACCCACAACTTCACTCAGTATTGTCTTTATGTACTGGCAAACACTACTAAGACTTGCAAAAATTAATTGAATTTACAGCCTTTGGTACTGATTAGATCCTCATCTGTTTTCTATTACAGACGTTGGTGTGGTTCTAGGCTGAGTGTACAAAAGGAACATAGTGTAGAAAGCCACCACACTGAGAGGTCATTTGGGAAGGAAATTCAGATGAAATGTTAGAAAATAGGCATGGAATGGACCTCATGGTTTAGGGACTCTATTTCTCTGTTTCAGACAGACCCATAAAATCTCATAATCCTTACCCTTTTAATGCCTTCTACCCACCCCAAAATTGAGGTGGTGCTGCCAGTTCCAAGATTCTCCAGAAGAGAAACACAGTGGAAAAGGTCTGAAAACCTCTTTAATCATTGAAGAGATGTCCTAAAAAGAAAAAAAGATAAGGGTGACAAGGAAAATGCGCCCTATAAACTTAGTGCCTGTTTGTATGAGACTATTTAAGCAACCTAGTGGGGAGGTGAGACTTTGATACCAAAGTAAAGGGGACATTTCTTTTTCCTTCATAAGAAAATGAAATTTAGTTAATGAAAAGAATTGCTGTCCTTTTTGACAGAACTATTAACAGAACATGATACTTATGCAGTCATACTCTTGGGTCATTAAGTCCAATTCTAGCTAATTGCAGGTAGCTATCATTCATAACCCCACTCTATGAAAGACCTTTTGAAGACAGATACTAACTTTGAGAATTGCAGAGTTTCATTAGCACTGGGATTTGATGCTCACTTAGCCTTTTTTTCTTGAAACGTACGGTTCCTTTCACGAAAAAAAAAATTAAGGTAAAATTTTAGCTTTGAGAAGTTCAGATTTGAGTCTAGTGACTCCGAGTTTGGTGTCACATGAATATCTGATCAAGTTCATAAATTAGTAATGGGAGTTGAACATCAGTTTGACTGGTAATGAAAACTGTTGAAATGAAGCATGGTATTCTAGCATTCTAGACTGTTCACCATTACTCTTCAACCATACTTTCTACTAATTTGTGTGATATTGTGGTTTTATTTTTATTCATGTTATGTATGCTCCTCAGCCCTTTTAAAGCTGGTTTCCCTTCTGTGTTTCAGTTTGTTTTCTAATTTTAATAAATGTTTGCCTGTGGAAAAGGTGAACAATTGTTTCCACTCTCCCCGGCCTAAACTGGAACAGTGAAACTTCAAGTCAAGTAGTTGAAAGGCTTCAGATGTTCAGTTTCCTGTTGTTAACCTCGTGAAAAGGCTGTGGAAATGGGTTTTCAGTCTTGTAATTAAATGCTGCCAGAGTTGTGTATGAACAGATCGCTGAGGAGAGGAGTGCTTACTTGACCACATGTTTAAGAGTTTTGCCTCCTTCAGGTCTTTTACTGTCATTGATTGTAGCTGATCTATAGCCTCTGGGTGATTGCTCCTTCAGTACTACTGTTGCTACTGCCTTGGCAACATAGAGATGTGTTTCGATTTGTTGCATTGCCTTTGCAAAGGCAGGCAAGAAACCAAAGCAGTGGTTTTTAAACTCTAAAAATTCAGTCCCATTTGATAATACTTTCATGGGATGAAATAGCTCTTTATCTAGCTCAGTCTCAGCAAGTTTCAGAATAAAGCTTTGAGCAGTATCCATAGTAGTCGTTATAAAAAAGGGACAGGACTTCTTATTTTGGATGAGTCTTGCTTGCCTGGGCAAAAATTAGGTAATTTGAGAGGTATATGTGCCCATGTATATGCAGTATGGTGATATGTTAGGTACAGCTTACCTTTTTGTTCTTGAGTTCTAGTATGAGTTTCTTGTTATTTCCATATCTTTAGTTTTTCTTTCTTGCTCACAATGGTTATATTTTTGGCGTGGTTCACTCTGAAGTTCAAAGTTTGCTTGAATGATGATGGTTTCTAGAAAAAGGACAGAAAAATGGAACTGCAAAGAGAAAGCATTTGCAAATAGTTCATTCAAACAATGCTCAGCTGCTTGAACTCCTGAACACCTTATGCAAAATTACCAGCTTCTAAGTTGGAATCTGAAGAAGTCAACATTAGGATATTTTGTGAAAGGACCAATGGAGTATAGGGAGGTATCTTATTGCTCTAGGCCTGTGATGACTATTGCTTCAATAAAGCTGAGGACTAGGGAAAGGTTTAGATTTTTGACTGGCTTAGTATTTTAGATATGAGAATTATTTAACTTTTCTAAATAAAAGATGTTTTTGTTCTAAAGTAGCTTTTGTTAACAGTACTTTTTTGTAGAGGTTGGTAATTTTTTTTCTTAAACTTTGATTTGATCAGTTTAAAATTTGAGTGACTATAGCTGTACTTTATAGCAGTCTAACTTTCTGTGCATAGCTGAATAAGAGAAGCAAAAGTCACATTAAAATTGTAACAACAACTGCTGATTTGGTAATACAGGAATTTTGTTATAAAATTTATATTAAAGTCTTTTCAGATTATGTTTCATGCTCAGTTCCACTTTATTTGTAACTGAGGGGTTATTAAATATAGTTACTTTAGTGAATAATAAAGCTTGGCAGTTTTAAGTTCTTACAGCTTTTTGTTGTAAGTGATGCTAATACCATTTTTGCAGTTAAGTGTTTTACAGGTTGAGGTTTTCTTACAATATGTGGAGTGGGAGATTGAGTATATTTTAGATTTGTGACAACTACCTGATCTCTGCCTGCTTCCTGAAGACGATTATTGTGTTTTGACGTAGGAGCCCATAGGATTCCCATATTCTGTCTCAGGTAGAAATGCAGAACAAAAGCCTGTTTTTACATCCCCAGTCATTGTTTAGGAGACAAAAACAGTTTTGAAATTAACTTCATGTAAGAGTGTGATATGTTTTATGTACACACCATGTCTGTGTACTTGTGTGACATCGCATCAGAATCTATAAACATGAAATAGCATCATTATAATTCATTTTTCTAAATTAAAGATTACAGAATGAGTTGGATAAGTTTTGTCATGAAAATATATGTCTCAGATGAAATCAGAAGTTAGGGGAGTGGTTTTGTCTTTTGAAGAACCTACAAAATTAATAAAACCTTTCCAATTACTCTCTATATATGTGTAGTACATGTGTTTTTAGCAGTTGTGTTACTTTTTAGTTTTTAATCAGCAATCAGGATAAGGAAATACTAAAAGGGTGCAGTTGCTTTGTGATTGTCATTTAATCTTACCTGAATTTAAAAGCATTTTTAATGACAGTTGTGATAGGTGGCACTTTAAAATATGTAGAACTAAAGCGCTTTACCCCATTTAAAAGAAACTATTCTTTTTCATTGATGATTGATGTGGAGGAAAACCACCTTTAAATAGTGTAACTTTACTGTTTTTCTAGAAATCTTACCAATTTAACACACTCTGTTTATCCTTGGTTTTACCCATTATTTTTTCTTCATCATTCTATAGTTTCATACCAACCATAAGCATTTTACTTCCCAGAATAAAGCTGCTAGTCAAAGTGGAGAGCTTCACCTCACTTGAAGTGGTAGGCATCTTATACTCTAGTTTTCTTTCTTCTGCTTGTGTGTACTTGTTCAGTGGTCTGTGAACTTTATTTTTCATGCAAGTGCTATACTGGCTTGATTTCTAAAAAGTAATCTTCAGTTTTGTTCTGCAAGGAGCTACTGCACTTTTGGTAATAAAGATACTACATTTTTTTTCCCTCTTTCCTTCTCCCTTATCTCCTGCTAGTTCTGAAGGACTTTTCACCTATCCTTGTGAAAACTAGATTCTATTACAAATAAAGACTGGTTCTGAATTTGAAATTCTAAAGCATCTGTTTCAGAAAAAAACTTTCTTAATTTACTTACGTATTTTATGTAGTTGGTTATGAAGAACTCTTTACTTATGAGCAGGGAGAAGGTTATATAAATAGAGAAAAAACTCATGTAATTTAGGTCAGAATGTGAAGAGCTTCTGTTAACTTAGGCCTTGAATATTCAGGTAAGAAAGGAATTATAGATTGCAAATATGTTTCTAGGGGTATCTGTAAGGTTATATAGATATAAAGAGAAGAGAAGTTTGCTGATTCAGTGGAATAATTTTATTTTATTCTAAACATGTACTTTACCTTTGGTTATTACTTATGCTGGTTTAGAAAAAAATGAGGAACAGTCATACCTTTTTGCAGTGTTCATAGGGAAATGGCTTTGAAAAGCTAAGGCAAAATTGCTGTATAAAAAAGTATAGCAGATCTGTGTTCGTTAGTAAAAAAAGAAAATAATTGTGAAAATATGAAAGGACTTCATTCCTAGTTAAAGTGGCACCGATAGGTTATCTGCTCGTCATAAGCACTGTCTTCATAGTCATGTGATGCTGCTAGAAGGGATGCTGTTTGATCATGATATTGTGGTGCTTATACTTCAGTACCAGTACTGCATTTGATTTATATTGGTATTCGTCATTTTTGTTTTAAAAGACAGCTTTGAGTTCAGTGGTCGAAGTTACTGGTTTTTTTTTTTCAAGTGTAGATCTGAACAGTTGTAAATGAAATTTGATGATCTGTCAAAAATCAGGGTGTTTGAAAATTCAGCAATTATTTCAAACAATAATGGTGTAAGTTTGATGTGACTAAACCCCAGACTATAAGCTGTAAGGAGCCTTGTGTTGCAGTGCAAGAACATTTATCAGTATATGCTACTTATCTAGTATTTTTTAATATCCCATATTCTAATTTACATAACTCCATGCACATATAAACTGGAAGACTAAAATACCATAAAAGCTACAAACAAAGATAAATAAAGAATAATTTAAAAGGATATTTTAAATGATACTTCAAGATGATTGGGACTGACGTCTCTCTGGTGTTTGATAAGAGATGTTTACTCTATTATTATTTTTAAGTAACTGAGGAAAGGGAGAGTGGACAAACATTCCTGCTAGCCATTTGTACAATGTTCCTGCTTATACACCTTTTTGTTCTAAATCTCACAATACTTGGAACAAAAATGTCTGATAGGTGTTCTGAATGAAGTGGCATCAAATTATATGGCCTTTATTGAGTTAAATTCAGTTTAAATTTAAAAAATTGGAATACTATGAACAAAGAAAGTATCTATTCTTATAGCTTCATAAAAGATGTAGTCACATAGGTTTATTGGCAGATTCATGTCTCACATTCTCACGTTCTCAAAATTTTGTTTACCTAAATGAAACCCAAGGAAAAGAAGAGTTTGTTTTAGAGAAATACAAATTGGAGAAGAATAATAGTTGTCATAAAATAATAGAATAGAATAGCAGTTGAATAACTATAGTTGAATAATAGAATAAGAGTTGTCATAGTCATTTTTCTAACTTTAATATTATCCATTGAGGCTTATTGTGGTCATCATCCTTGATGAAATTAGTGGAAATAAGTGAAGCGATACCTCACTCATAAGTTATATCCTAATATCTAATTTCCTTTACTTTGCCTACTTTGAAATATATAAAAAAGGAGAAAATAGGAAAAAATCCTCATGCATGTATATATAAATTCTAAAGTATTTTGATCTATACTGTCTCCATGTATCTTAGCAAAGGAAAAAAACAGATGATAGAAAGGCCTTATAGCATGTCTGAAAAGTGAGTTTGTCGGAAGTGTTTTTGTTAGAGATTAATCAAATGTAATGGTTAGCTTAAAAACAGCAGTCATCTTAAAACTAATAAAATTCCTAGGCAGCTGTGGTAAAAAATAAGTAAAACCTGATTTTATGAGGCTCAAAGGAATTGCTGATATATTTCCTCCATCCTAGTTATGTGTTGTAAAATGCAGGAGGTAGGTTGACTTTCCTTTTGATTTGTGTTTTTAGGGTGTGATTTTAAGTAGAGATGCACTACTTGAAAATTTTGCACTTGATAATTTGCTGTCATAGGTAAATCATCTGACTTATTTTCTGATACATCAAATCTTAAGTGTTTAAATCTATTTCTTTTTTAAAGGTATTTTATACAAGGCGTAATTCTATATGGCATGTCTAGGCTGATGTAGATGTCTGCTTTTTTTTTCTGTGTGTGATAAGGGGGTTGCTTATTGTTGTAAAGCAAATTATTCTAGTGCAACAGATTAAACCCAAACAAGTTCCAAACATTCAGATCTCATGGGTCTAGGAAATCCCAGACAGTTTTAATTTTGTACTTACAAAGTAAATCTCCTGAAGAAGCTGTGAACATTTGTACAAAAAATTGGATGCAATTAAACAGCTAATTATCAAAATCAAATTCAACCAGGTTACCTGCTGCCAAGATTTCTCACTTAAATTGCTTAGGAAAAAACCTTAAGGAACCCATTGCAGATAGGTATTAATAAATGTGTTCTAGAGTACTGCAGTGTCTGTAGCCTTCCGATTCTCATTATAGCTTTGTTTTAATGTAAACTCGCCAACTAACCAGAAGTCTGTTATTTCTGTTGATGATTTGAAGGTATTTATAAATTTGCCTTGGTCAAATAGCAGAATTGAAAATGTTAAGAGCACCTTATTCTGACAACAGTCAATTTACTTGCAGTGTGGGATTAAAAATTAGATTTTTTTTTTTTGAAAAAAACCAAAAAGGCAGGAATATAGAACCTTGTCCTCCTTATCAGGCATTTATTGCAGCTTTGAGCAAGTTATCATTGTGTAATATGTTTTCATATGCAGTGAGTACGTTTAGGGCAGTGGGAGGCTTTCTGGGTTTCAGTCTGTCCCCATACTTTTCCTCTTTCCCTCCTTCCTTCACTTCCAATTGCTAAAACATTTGGATGTGGAAAGGGAGAAGCCATATTCCAAAACAATCCCTATTGGCATGATCATGTAAGGTCACAATGGTAGCAGCTGTATGCAGAGTGTGATAAACATACTGTTACTAAGTGAGCAGCTGAGCACTGGGAAGATGCACTAAGGAAACTCCTTTCTGTAATGATGACTTTATTTCAGAATAGTGTGTTTAATTCAATATGGTGCTTCCTGCATTCTTATTTTCAATATAAACATTTCAATCAAGTGCATTTGGGAATCAGAACAAGTGCAAGATAATGAGTGTTCTGCATAAAATTTAATGGTGGTCCAATTATGGCTGAAGATTTTTTAGATCTTCTGACAGGTGTAATAATGAAATAGATGATTAACTGTACAGGTTCGGGTCTTCTGTTGATTAAGTAAGAAAGAAAAACCATTTGCCTCATACCTGTTTTATTCTTGAATGTCACTGTTAACAGTGTTTCAAATCAGTGTTACTAGCAGACTGAAAGGGAAGAATATATCGTTGAGGCTTGTTTTTTTTCAAAGCACATGAATGCAGCATGTTTGTGTTTCAAGACTGACCTTGAATAAATGTGGTAGAGGAGAGTACTTGCTGTTACTTTTCTGGTAGTCATATCCTAAAATAAGCAGACAGCTTAAAGGCCAGTTTGGAATCCGTAAAACGTTTTAACTCTTTTAAAATCCAAGAAAATAAACCAAAAATAAATACAATATTAGTAAATCCCCAAATAAATGCAAATACAAATTAAAAGAGCCCTCTCCTATGCATTTAGAAATGCTTGATATATTTTTTTCATTTTCAAGACTAGATCCAAACTCTCCCAAATGAGATTGCGTTAAGTCTATTCTCTGTTACATACATGGAGAACTTCTTCCTTTCTGATGGAAAACTTACTAATATTACTTCTACGTTCTCAATTTTGAATTTCTTCTTGAAACAGATACAATAATTTTAAAAAAAATGCTTGGTTTTCATTATCACTTCTCATTGCAAAACAAAATGAAATATTTGTTCCAAGCAGAAGAAAGTTGAAGTACAAGATGCCAGTTCTGTTTTTGTTTTTTAGTCACTTTTAGTATTATATAGTCACATGTAGTATTTTTATTTTGTTACTTTCAACTTCTAGTTTCTGATAATGGAGGAATGGCACCATGGACAGTAAAGAAAAAATGTGGAAAAATCTATTTATTTGTGGTGCTTTTGGTAGTGTTTACTTAATGACTTGTAAGTAATTTCTGATTATGCATACTTACTGAATGGGTAGTTAATATCTTGTTCTGTTAGCATTGTGCTGTACTACTCTTTAGTTACTCATAATTTAAGAAAGCCTGAGCAGAATAGGATGCTGCCAATTGCTGGTGGTTTTTCTTCTGATTCTCATTTTCACAGGAGGTACTCAAAAATGGAAATAATTATTTCTGCATCCTTCAGGTGTTAAGATGTTCTATTCCTAGGGTTTTTTTGGGGGGAGGAGGAAATAATGGGAGAACTGTAGCTGAATTTTATATAAAATTTGGATATCTAGTTTGAAGTTGCATGGAATTACTTTTTTCAGGATATGTGCTTTTCTTTTGTAGTTCCATATATAGTTCGTGAATGGTTAACATTGTGTTTGCTTGACTTGCTGCTTGACAATTAAACTGCTTTTGTTTAAACTTGGATGCTTATAAATAGTGCCCGAAGTGATCCTCTGTGAAAAGTTAACCTGAACTGAATTTGTTAGCATTGTACCAGGGCATTCTCAGGCACTTAGTTTTTTTCAAAGTTAGCATTCATTTCTGAATGAGGAAATTCTTCCTTATGGCCCCCAAGGCGCCAAAGTTAGTCATGTTCCCTTACCAGGGTTCTTCACAAAGTCAGATTGTTGTCTAGTTCTTCCACTCTGAAATGAGTAGAGTACAAGTGGCATTGTCTCTTGGGTTTTGGTAGCTATCACAATTGTTCAGTTAGCAGGAAAAAGAATGGAAGGAGAAGATACAGCGAATGTTTTAAAACATGACCTAAGGTACCAACTCAGTAGGTACAAAAATGTCAGTCAGAATAGTGTGTGGGAGCAGAGAGTACTGGCTTCTTCATGTAAATTTTTCTTTTGATTCCTGTGCTTGACTAATTTCAGTTCTTCATATAATTCTGATTTAACTACTTTTGATTTTGGAGGCAGGTGTGGTGGGGGAGGGCTGGTGAAAAGCATTGCACACTTGTACTTACAGATTTTTCTAAAGAAAAGACATAATTAATATAAGGAAAATACCTCATTTTTCATAGTCCTATTGGAAGTCACTGATTCACTTGCTGAAACTTGGAAGAAATAGAAAACAAACCAGCTGAAGGCAGAGATCCAAATGCTTTGGCAAACTGAAAACTAAGTGAAGACAGAGGCACTATTATTTATAAATAATATTAAGTGTTAGGCAGTCCAAATTATAAATAAAGCCCATCAATATTATTGTTAATTTTTAGTCAAATGCTCAAGTGATTCGTAGAAAACTGGGTGATTCTACAAATTTGGAGAATAGTTGCTTGAGTTTTGTAGATTTTTTTTTTCACAGACCAAAGAACCCTACTACTTCTAAATTCACCAGCTTTTGTTCTTATGCTTCAAATTAAATTGAAAACAAATGCATGTTTTCAGTTCCCTGGTAGTGTTGGGGTTTTTTGGTTGGTTTGTTTTCTCTTGTGCAGAAAAATACCACATTGAGTTTCTCCCACATTGTTTGTTGTGATGTGACAAAACAAATCTGGCTTGTGTGTGAAACAAATCTCTTATACTAGGGAGGCTATCTTTAATAACAGATGAAAAATGGTTGTGGTAGTTGTGGCTTCCTGAGATCACAGAGATAGACTTGTTTGCGTGCATTTGGTTTTCTTTTAAAATTTAAATGTACCGCTAACTATAATTTACAGTTTCCTAGGGAAATAGCATTTAATATGTGGCTTAAAATGTGTTTTCTGTAAATACCTGTGGTTTTAAGATATCTGTATTTTTGGTTAACTGGATATGTTCATTTTTCAATAGCAGTCTTTTGGAACCACAAAAATGAAAAGCTTTTAGCTTTGGGTTTCTTGGTCTTCCCTCTTGCCCCATGACTTGTATAATGCTAGTCATATTTTACTATGCCCTTAAAATAAAAATGGCTCTTTTGACCAGCATACTTTATTCAGGAGTTTAAATGTGGTTATTTTGAAAAAAAAAAAAAATCCTCACTAATTTAAATCCTAATCTGTTAGTAGTGGGGTTTAGCTGTTTAAGAATTTTTTTTTTTTTTGAACTTGAACCCCATAGATATTTTCTTGTATTACCGTTACTACTGAAAGGTAAAAAGGTAATAAGTTTAGGGAGGGTATCTCAGGAAATACCTTATTTCCATTTTCAGTTTAATGTAACTTCCAGCAGAATCAGCTTTGAACATCTAACAGTATGCATATAAAATTAGTTTCTCAAGTGTGTTATTTACAGGGAGGTATTGGAGTTACATTTAAATTCTGTGAAATAATGTTTTTTTAAATGACAACTGATTTTTCTAGTAAAAACAAAGAGTTTTGTTATCCTTTCTCCTTAGTCCCTTTATTCACTTTCGGTGTAATGAGTTGAAACATCTGTGATTTTCCTAGGCTGACAGCTAGATGATGGTGCACTATTATAATTAACGAGTCCAGAAACATTTTTCTCATCACAATTGTGTAGTCTACCAAAAGAAACACTCAAAAATTCTCAGAATGCTAAACCATCAATATAGCAAGTCGTTGTTTAAATAACCCCAAAAATATATATGTATATGGAATGAGGAGGTAACTGGAAAAAGCCTAACTTGGGAAAAATATACCTTCTCAAAGCTTTACTTTTTGCTACATATTGAAACATTCATTTTAGTTCTTTGTAGAATTTTAGCAGTTACAGTCAGTATTTGTTTGTAACTGCAAAAGTCCTTTTTAGTGTTTTATCTGCTGTAGATTGCTGTGATGCAGACAAAAGGGAAACACAGAGGTAGGGAGTTGAATAGGTTTCAACCCTTCTTTGGTTTTATATTAAATATTTTCTGCCTGCCTGCATGTAATTTTATTCTTTGCTTTGGTAGATAGCTTTTACCAAATGTACTAATGCAGACCTAGCCATCCAGTGAAGTTTATTCTGGTATACTGAATTGCGGAGGTCTCACTCTGGTCATCAGATCCACTAGCCTGCTCTGTTTAGCACCTTCTGTATCCTGGCCCTGTGCCAATGCAGTGTCCTTGACCTGCTTTCAGATCATGTATGTATTTGTAAGGACAGCTCCTTGCTTATTAAGACACTAAATAATACTGGAAAATCCCCAAACATTAAATATTATTTTAATTTCACTCTTCATCAGTTTGTTCCTATTGAAAAAGTAAAATTCTTTTGGTTTCTACCAGTTGTGCTTTATTAGCAACAGCTTCTTAATGATTTCTTTGCAGATAATTCAATGCTTTCTAGCACGTCAAATGTCCTTTATAGATGGCCAGATTGGCCATTGGTGGAGTCTGTGTATTGCCAAATCTATATAAAAATGGCAAAGCCCTGGGTGAGATAGCACCAAGCCTTTAAACTGTCTCATAATACCTGGTCATTTGCCACCCCAGAAGAGAAAATGGTGGATGACAAGTTCACTCTTGCAAAGTCCCCTGGATCCCTTTATTCATTACGATAAAATACCCAAACCACCTTACTGGTGTTTGTTTTGTTTTGTTTTGTTTTGTTTTGTTTTTTTTTGTGAATTTCTTTTAGAAGCCTTTTTGAAGTTCCTAACAAGCATTTGTTGCAAGTTTGAATGGATTTGACTTGGAAGTGTCGACACAGTTTGGTTATGATCATTGCATTCCATTGTTGATTAATTGTACTTGGAGTCCCTTTATGAAAACAGATGATGTTTTTAGATTTTAAATGTGTTTTTAATGAAGTACAGTTGCAGATACTAAAGATGGCCAAATGTTGCTGTTTCAGTTCTGAGTTACATCACGGTTTTCATGAACAGCTTTATGGTCAGGAAAATAGGAGTAATTTAGTCAGAACATTAGTTTATTACCTGCAGTGTGTATCCTCACTTCATCTGTTTGCTCCCAACCATTTGTCAAGGATTATAAGAATTTACAAAGGGAAGTGCTGCTCTGAGAATGAGCAAAGAGGTGTCAGAAGGGAATGTGGTATGTCCTTGTATAAGAAAGGAGCAACCTTTCCCTCATCACCTCATGCCCTACTCCCAAAAGACATGACATGTTTCTTTTTAATAATTTTGATATTTCCAAACATTTAATATATGGCTTTTTTTAAAATATAAGTTTTCAGAAAGTTCTTAAAAGGGAAAAATAGTGATTTGTGTTCTAAGTTCTTAAATGAATGGCTTCTGCGGTAACATCTTTTACAAAGAGAACTTTTGCTCCCATAGGGGTAAGGAGTATTTAAAATGTATTTAGGTTAATTGCAAATTAAAAAAAGAACAAAGTTTTAAATGGTCTAGTGGTCTGAATTAAAAAGAAAAAAGTTTTCCATATCAGTTTTTATTTGGTCATTCCTGTCCTAATTTTATTAGTGTTGCAGTCTTTCATAGAATCCTTTGAGAATACTGGGATCGCCAAGACCTGAATTTCTAATTTGGAGAATTGTGTCAGACGTTTCCCTTCTGCTCTTAGTAAGTTTTTTTTTGGGTTTGGTTGCTGTTTGTTAAGCCTACTTTCCTTAGGCAAATGAGGTTTATGAGACTGTGGTGTGCCCTTTCTGGTTTCTTCTGACCTGTTTGTTCATTTCAACCACCAGAAGGATTTTTTTAAAGATATATTTCATTTTTTATAAGATCTCCTGTGTTTTGTGAAAATTGACAGCTGTTTGCCAGTTGAGAGAAAAAACCCTTAAAGTGTTTCAGTGAAGCAAAGTCTTCAATGTTGAGTTTTACTATCACTTTAGTGGCTTCTAAACATCTCAAATGCAAGTACAATTTCTTGAGCCATATTCAGCTTCAGCATCCAGTGGTATTATTTTTGATACTGATCAAATACTTAAATATATATCCTCATGTTTATTAAATAAGATTTTTTTTTTTTGAGATTAAATTTTATCTGGAGCTTCAAGCAAACTTAAATCAGAGAATAAAAATTAAGATATTTCTTTTTGATTGTAAATACCTTGTTCCTGCAAGATAGAAAGAAAAGTCACTTTAACGTCTATTGCATTTACTAATTTTAAATAACATAATCTTTATAGCCAAATGCCTGCTTTGTTATCACAGTAATCATTATTTAAGTTAGGAACCATTATTAGTCGTAGGGTTGTTCATGCTTGTTCTGTACTTAGGTAATCTGTGTCCAGCTAACCCAGAAGTGCTAAATATAGTTCTGCCTTTTACAATAGCTTTTCATTGCTGAATCATTAAGGATCCTAATTAAATATAGGAGATATTTCAGATGCCATCTAATAAGTAATTTTGTATAGGCCTATAGTATTTTTAAAGCAGGTTCTATGACTGGCTGTTTTTAGTCCGTGTGCTTGAGGATTGCTTTTTGTAGTTAATGTTGCTTATAACAATTTAATAAACATCCGTATTTTGGTGTCTGTTATCCAACTTGTTTGGATTTTAAGATAAAATCCTAAAGAAAATAGCAACAACAGTGATTTTTCTAGTATTTAGTTAAATATAATTTGGCATGCATGTCCAGCATGTAGTCATTGTATACATCGTAGAATATAATATGCAAAAAACCAAGAAAAATGAAAAAAGCCTGTTTCTCCTGGTTTATATTAGCTGAAATATGCTCTCCCTTTTAGCCCTTCTTTTTATATGGAATGCATTTCTATTAGAATTTCATATTTTAGTTTTTCTGCATTTTAATCTCTAGAGGTTCTAAATAGATTCTTATCTATTTATAATATTGCATGTAACCTATATTTTTAAGCATTCTTTTCTCTTAATTATGCCAGAACAGAAATACTGGTTTAAAGAAAACGCTTGTGGAGAATGTCAATGATGAAGGTACTTGTTAGTAGGGGAGGATTTAGCTATTGTGGTATTAAAAAAAAATCCAAACATGTATTTCTTAAAAAAAGGACAGTTCAATTTCTCAGTGATTGTGTGTGCTTCCCTGCCACAGCTGCAGATATTTTGAATATGATCTTTCTTCCTCCACCATCCGACTTCTTTCTGCAGAGTCGTGCAGTGAAGTCATAATCCTGTGTTTCACATCCATCTGTTACCATAGAAATGATTGTAATAACCTAAATTTAGCATGATGTCTTTCCTGCAGGATCAAATAGGAGGATTGAATGGGTTGCATGTGAAAGAATTCTCTGTGAAAATCAGAATGTTAGCAAAAATATAAATGCTTTGATGAATTTATATGAAAAAAACCACATCTCAAGTAAAACACGTGCTGCTTGTAATTTATTTAAGTCATCATGTATGAAATCTGCCTCATACCAGCCAAACTTAATGTCACTAATTCTTTTTTATCCTGTCAGGAGCTAGTACAACACGCAACATTCACTGGAAGATACATATGTAAATCTGATGAAAAATTTTATTTTTTGAGACTATTATCAGAATATTTACTGTGGTCTGGATATATTAAAAAGCAAAGGATGGAGATCAGAATTTACTGTGAAAGTGACAATTTATTTTCTTGTTTAAAAATGCAAACCAAACTTCTAAAAAGTTATTTTCTAGAAATAGAGTAAAAATAAATTTTCATTTCTTATAAGAAACACAGTTTCTTGTTGTTTGTTGAAAACAGTGAGTTCTTCATTGCACACTTGAGTCCTGGCTTGGCACATTTCTGTTTTTTGGATAGGTGCCTGTGCACAGAATTCTACCAATGTTACATGTGTTTCTGTCTCAAAGAAGTATAAAAAGAGAACATATTATAAGTGTCTAGGAAAGCTGCATAACCAGAACTTTGAAATTTGAAAATGTCAACACCACTGCCTTCATATAATTGTAATGAAATATTCCATTGAGTGGATGAACATGTACTGTTATAAACATAGGATTCCAGGATCTACATGTAAGGAATGATCTTTGGTCATCTGATGATCACCTAGTCAATATATACTGTTCCATCCCTAGTAAGCAAGCAGCTGCATGAATTTCTGACTTCATGTTACTTCATGTCATTTTTGTGCTTGAAAACAGGATTGCTAATGTCCTCTTGGTTCTCATGGAGTATTTGAGCTACAAACACAATTTGAATCACTCGGTAGGGTTGAAGATTAATATTATCATTTAATAGATAGAAAAATTAGGCACAGAGGGATTTGCATCAAAAGTATCGGTTAATTTTCAGTGTGATGTTGTTTGCAAAACCATTTTTTAAAGTATTTTGTATTTAGTATTGTGTAACACAAAATATATTCAAACCATAGCTTTCATTAACAATTTTAAATGATGAATACTCGACACTCTTGAACATACTTTCACTGTTTCTTTCCCTCTTGCCTGCTCTGTTTCAGTAGGAAGAATAAAATAAATGTGTTTTTTAAGAGAAACATTTTTGCAATTTAGTTCTTAGGTTGTGCTTAACTTTCAACTTTGTAACAAATCAGGCAAGATGTTCTCTGGGAAAGTGCTTTGCTGGGAAACTTACTCCTGAGGAGTAGTGGGTCAGAAAATAGCTCAGGAAGCTAAAGAAGTCTGGTGGTGATTTTTTTTTTTTTTTTCTGATTTTGAGTTTTAGATTACTTTAAAAACTTTTCATGCCATGATTCACATCCCTGCAAAAAAAAGTGGTTTTGGAATATTTATATCCTAAAAACTGTTCTTATTGCTGCTGATGGTGATGGTAGTAACTTTGAGAGCCGTGCGCTAACATTCTGTAAGCCCGTGGCTAGCCATCTTCATTCATTTGAGTACCTAAAATCAAAGCTCTTGTTCTGTGGAAATGTTTTGGGTTTTTTTGCCGCTACTATGTCACAAGTCTGACAATGTTTTCAAGAGCTAGAACAAAAAACCCATCAGGCTCTTTTTTGCTTTATTGATAGATAACTGGTTCTGCAGACAGAATATTGTCACTTTCTTAATTGTTTTATTTCACTGAAAAATAGGAGGTAGGCAAGACAAATACCTTAATTTTTTAAGTTTTTTTGATATACTTTTTGGAAAAAAAAAAGAGTAGTAGCTTTTTCCTTTATTATGTTGACACTTGTACTGGATATTCTAGGGTTCAAGTCAGTTGAAAGACCATTACATTGTCTTTTGGTTAGCTCTTGCCTGTTTGAATCAAAAGTGGTAAGGCTGGATAAAAGAAATTTTCCATAGAACTTGACATCTTTCCTTTTTTTCATCAGAAACTCTCATGGGAGTAAATGTCGTGTAACTTTTAAAATTTGTTTTGGATTTCTTTGCATTTTAATTGGTTTATAATTTGTATGACTGTTCTTTGTGGGCTAAGCAAGAGTTCAACGTAAATAAGTAAGTGAAGGTGTAAAGCTATGGCAATTTTTATCATCTGCCCCGATTAAATGTGTTAGACAATATTCTTATTTTTAAATTAGGTGATAATACAGTGTATTCACAAAGTATTTTCTAGACTTATAGAACAACAGAAGCACTGCTGTATGGTTCCTGAACTTGTATGATTGAGTGTTGGAGTTGGAATAACAATTGAACAGACAATTTGTCTTGATTTTCATTTAAAGAATTACTACAATAAAGATATCTTTTTTTATGAGGTCACAATTAAAAAAAAAATTAAAGGTGAATACCTTCAATGTAAATATTGCTTTTTTTTCTGTAATAAAATAGAGATGTTATACTTGCTTTTGAATATTCTTTTTCATGTGAGTGCATGTGAATAAAAATGTATCAAACTAGATTTTTAATGTGTGAATGTACTGTAATGGTATTAATGTAATTAGAATGGATATTTGATTAAAATGTAAAGATACTTAAGTGACTATCAACACAAGTGTTACATGTTAGTATAAACAGTAATTGCTTTCCTTCAATGGCTACGGCCATAGTGAAGCACATTTTTCTAAATTTTATGAAATTTGAAGTTCCTAGTCCAATATAGTTGAATAGGCTGAAATTACTGAATGATATTCAATAACAAATCAGTTGTAGAAGTGGACATATAGAAGCAGATAAGTATGTGAGTTGGCTTTCTGTGGGTTTTGTTTTTTTGTTTTTTGGGTTTTTTTTTTGTTTTTTTTTTTCTGCTAGACTTTCACAAGGGTCCATTCCTTTGAATCTTCCTGCATTTGTATATTTTTCCCTTTTCAGGTAAGCTGTTATTTCTCTTCCTCTCACTTGAAAACCAGCTTTTTAGTAACATTTTAACCACTCCTCATACTCTGTCATTACATCACACAGGTAAGTTGCTTACCCCTTGAATAATTGAGATGGTGTCTTCTAAATATAACATGCATAGATTTGTTGTCGCCCTGAGGTAGACATGTCCTGTCTTTTCTTATGAAGTTCAAGAAAACTGCATATTTAGTCAACTTAATTATTGGACAGTAACCATTTTGGGAGATTATATTCATACTGAACAATGAGGACTTGTAAAGATGCTTGTGTTTTTATAGAGTTTTGTTTCAGGTTTGTACTCTACTGTAGTGTAAATCCAGGTAAAAGTAAAATAGAAATTCAGTTTGTGAACAAATGTAGAAGTTTTATGTTGCTGCTTTCATATATTGGTGAGATTAAGTGCAAGTGGCAGATTAAGAGGTCGTGTAGATGCTGATTAATGGCTTAGAACATAATAATTCTTCAGCTTTACTGTTGTGGTGTATTGGCTAGACACTTGCATCAGAAGGGTCAAATGGTGTTCATCAATTACTAGAAAGTATTCTCAACTCTTAATGACCAGGATTTAAGCAGATTGATATGCACTATCCTGCTTTTAGAACTTCGTATTATGGTGAAGGATTATGTTTGCATGTGAGTCATATAGCTATGTGTAAAATAATAGCTAATTTCTGTACAACTCAGAAAATGTTCTGGGGTTTTGATTACTTGATTATATGCACTGGGAGACCTGATTGCATTGGTCATAGTCCCATTTGGCCTTAGAGGGAATTTGTTCCATGGAGGGTGGGAAATGGACTAATTAGACTGAGCATCTGGCCCAAGCCTTTAGTGAAACTGAGATATGCCTGGAGAGATGGTTGGTTTAGGAGGAGCTCAGGCACATCACTGAGTGTCTAAGGTTTCTCTAGTTTATGCTGCTTCCATTTGTCAAGCTTAAACAAAACAAAACAAAAATGGATTGGGGCTGAGTAATTAGAGAATGTTTATTCCTTCATGGGAATTTTCAGAGCCTTCTTGCTGTTTCTAGTACAGGTTAGAGAGAAACACAAGTTTTTATTTAAGTGATTAGAACATCAGTTTGGAATCTTAATCAGTTGAGGAGGTGGTGAAATAAGACTTCTAAACTCTGAAAATATATTAAAAACGAAGAATTAATCTTGTAGGGTTTAGGTCTTGTGTATGAGGGGAATGTAAATATATCTTACCCAGGTATGGAAACCTGGATATTAGTCTAAAAAATTTAGCTGCTTTCAGAAATGGGTAAGATGAATTGAAAATAATCTACTGGTCTTCAGTAGAAAGTCAGGTGATCAGTTTCTGATTTAATTGTGGTGACAGATTTGTATCTATGTTACATCTTCAGGGAAAAGTCATACAAAGGACAGTCATCAACTGAGGGGAAGTAAAACGAAAATCACTGTCTGCCTAAATAGGAGACTCTCTTATCTAATGCTTTCTTTTAAACACAGACTGGTTTTGTTGTTTGATCTTTGGTGGGTTTTTTTGTTTGTTTGTTTGTTTTTCTTTCACATTTGGAGGGTTAAAAGTGGATGTTGAATAAATCACTCTTACACAGAATTATTTTCTGAACGTAGTGGTATGTTCAGAGCTTTTACTCTCCCTGAATGTTATGACAAGCTCTGTATATGAACTCTGTGAGGATGTTTACATGTAACTTAATATACTACATAATATCCTAGCAACTGGAAATGCCGCCTGTATGTGTTAAAAGCAAGTGTAGCTAGTTACGCAGCTAGATTTATATCTGGCATAGCCTGTGTGCTAGATTTTAACTGCTAGCAACGTTTGATTTACAGGTTGGAAATGTCAGTGACGCCCAATAATTTTATCTTATTTGTTTTCTCTTAGGTTATGCTTTTTAGAATAAACTAGAATGGGAAAACAGCTCATTTATGGGTGGCCAAAAGTCAGAATGTTATTTCAATTTTTCTGCAAGTTATGTTTCCTTTTTAACATTTGTTAATAGAAGAATTTTCTGTACACCTGTTAATAAGTCTTAGCAGAATCAAACAGTATATAAAAATACTAAAAATCTATTCAAAGTTATCAACATTAACTTTTCTACTTTTTATTTGTTCTGTATGTACTTGTCTTTTTGTGTTTAGAGCTGTGGTGAATTTAATCACCTTTATGTAGTGTTATAAAACACTTAACCTCTTCATCTTGTATATCTTGGCCTCCCTCCTTGCATTGCTATTAATGCAGGAGAAGAAAAGCTTTGTATCTACTGTACAGTAATTTGATTTTAGACCCAGTGAGCCCTAAATTATAATGAAAATTTAGGGAATTATCCTAAAATTATTTGCATTTGTAGTGGAAGTGTTGAGGTGGTTTTTTGGTTGGGTTTTTTTTTTGTTGTTGGTTGGTTGGTGGTTTTGGTTTTGTTTTTGTTTGTTTTCTTTTTGCTTTAGGTTTTTTGTTTCATTTTATTTTCTTTTTCCCTGAAATATTTGTGGTAGTCAATCAGTGGGTAACTTTCTAGCATGACAAAAAGGCATTTTCCATTTTTTCTGTCACAGACAAGCTATCCCTTTGACAGTTTTTCCACCCAGATTTCCACATTCATATGTCGATGACAACAGATTGTTTACAGTATTTCAAATATATAGGGAATGTGTTGGAGATATGTGATATTTTTCTTTGATTATTTACCTTCAATACAACAAATATAAAATATGTTGTGAGTAATGGTGCCATGAAGATTGTATTGATAAGTCATCTCCCACCCTCAGTTTTATGTATGTATGGCAGATCAGTATAATACAAAGTCAAGAAATGTTTGCTGCGTAGAAAATGCTGTTATGTGTAGAAGCTCTTAACATTCTTTAAGTATTTCTTGAGCATGGGAACTACCTGTTTCAAATTATGATGATCTTTTATGATTTTTTTCTCACTATTCCAAGGCCTCCTTAATTTTAAATCAAATTTGTCAGAGTTCAGTTTGGGCATTTGACTCCAACTCTGTTGCAATTAGATCATTTGCCTCCTAAAAATCAGAATTCTTTCTACACAGAAAAAGGTTTGGGTGGCTAGTTGGGTTTTTTTTGCAGGGGCGGGGATCAGCTTTTAAAGCATATACTTTATTGCTAATTGGAGGCTTCAACAGAAAGAGTATAGTCTGATACTTGTTTTGCACAAGATGGATTCAGACCACAAGTCTTAAAGTCTGTGCAGAGTCTCAAGAGGAGATCGTTAAGTTAAGGCAGTTTTTCTGTTTAATCTGGGTTTTCTTTTTCGTTCACAAAACTTAAAATACAAGTTTAGGTTATTCTACAGAAACTCAGAGGATGACAGCAGAACGGTTCTTTTCTTGTTTACCACTCCCTGCTACTGAGCCTAGAAGCAAGTACACCCAACGTTATTAGATTATAGATGCAAATATTTGGTCACTAGAAGTTTAAAATATGGGTCTGGCTTTTGCATTTTGGGCTGTCATTTTGCTTTTAGTGAACTGAGTCAGCAGAGTGATTTCCCAGGTAAAATAGGTGGAATATCAACTATTTCTAGTCCTACAGCCAAAGCTGTACTTCTGGATTTGGTATTATTTTTGCAAACAACCTTTTCTCATTGCTGTTTTTCGTAGCTTGAGATTGTATCTGAGACTGTCTAAACCAGTTGTTTTTTGGTTCTAGATGCTTCATGATCATGCACTTAATTTAACTCCTTGGCAAAGGCAGGCTTGACAAGTTCTTCGTTGTCGTAACTAATTCTGAAACTACATAGAAGTTACATTTAAAAGTCATGGAAAAGTACTGGGGTCTTGAGAAACTTTATCTGGTAGATATGAAGTGTTCTCTATGAACACTGAAAAAATTCCTCAAGCTTCCTCTTTCCCACACATCTTTTATTACTGAGTTGGTGTGTGCCCTATGAAAGAAATAGTTTTGTGCTCTTTAGTAGGAAGTCAGTGTGTTTTGTCATATGGGACCAGTCAAGTGTTCTATATCCCTTTTGTAGTTGTGCTATGTACTTGTGTGTCTTGTGTGGTGCACTGAAAAACTGTGCTGCAGACAGTTTTTCAGTGAGTCATTTGAAAACCCTGCAAAATAGTTACAGGTTTTTAATGAGTTATGAAGTGTTATTTTATTGCTAAGTACCTGAAATGGAAATGCACTTTGAAAAAGAGACTTTGACAATTCCAGAGTTGCAGTCATAATTGGATGCATTCTTTACCCCCCTCCTTCCCATCTGTCAGACTTGAAAACAAGGTTTACTACTGTACCGACCAAATAATAGATATGGACATTTCAAATGTTTAATGTGTGTAAATATTGTGTCATATGAAAGAGGTCAAAAATAGCTGAAAACTTTTCAGTGTTGTGATTGTAACCAGGAAGAAGTGTTCTGCTCTATTTCCATGTAGTCTTCCTGTAGTACTAAAATCTTTTAGTCTAGTCTTCAGTGCAGTTTCTCCTGCATGGGACTGACTGTACACTTGTGAGTATTGGTGTCATATAAAGATTGTACTGAGAAGTTTTTCATCACTGTTCTGCTTTCTTAAAAAACATACATGGGAGATAAATATTCTAAAAATAGTCTAGTAGAATTTCAGTGTTTCAGTATGTCATGACTTAGTAGAGAACTCTTACAGCTTTCTTGCCTTTCTTAAAACAATTGATAGGTGAGTGATCAGACATTTGGTGGTGAACTAGCTCATTTGCATATAAAAATAAAAATGCATTTGGGTATCTTAAATAGTGTGTTATATAGCATACTGGGTGATTTCCAAGCAAATGAAAATTTCTGTGTAAAACCACAAGTTTGAGTAGCAGAGGAAAGAATATAAAGACAGAATTTTCTGTGATATCTGGAATTAAAAATTGTTTTGGCTGCTATAGAATGAAGCTGTACTGTATCATGAGGAATGCTTCTATTTCTTTGGCAAAGTCTTGGGAGAGTTTTTCTTAGTTTTGGATTGCTATAGAAATGAATTGCACAGCCTTTCTTTTTGAAATTCTTTATTTCTTGACCATTTTGAGATACCTTTTTCTTATACCAGGTTTCTGAGAGATGCTAATGTCACTTCTTTTTCATTTAAAAAAAATTAAAAGTTAGCATAGAAAAAGTAAAGGTCATATTTTTGCTGAACTGATATTTAGAAATTAATTGGTAATTTTTAGTTTGTTTTACTTGGCTAAAATTTTTCATGTTTACTTCACCAATGTCTTGCTTACTCTCTTCTATTTTAGTAAATTTAAATTCTATGTACTTCTAAGTGAATAGTCTTAATATTTTCTTTGCCTACTCCCCAAGCTAAATTAAAAAGCAAATGCAAAATTGACAAACATAATGTTAAGTTTTTACTTTAGAGAGTAATTGAGGTTGGAAGGGACTTTTGAAGGTCATTTTGTCCCATCTCACCATGTTCCAGAGCAGCTACCTAGACCCAGCTGGCTAGCAGCTTGATACTTGGATAGAAGAGTGAGGAGCAACCTGGAGCCCTTTTACAATAGCTGGAAATAATCTGGGAGGGCAATTCAGTCAGGTTCTAGCTAGTTATCTATTTGTTGCTGGCTGAGGGCTGAGTAAATTTGGAAATCTAATGATTAATCTCCATGTTGTAAAGTTCTCTCTCTTTGATTTGAAACTCACTATTTGCTCAGTTGAAATGTTGGTTGCTTTTTTTTTTTCTGAGGAGTTATTGCAGAAGAGCATTCTTGGAGTTTTGTACCTACTTTAACACCGTTCAAGCTATTAAACTGCCCTGATTATTCTATAGGGTAGAACAGATACTCTTTTGAAATGTTAGTTATTATTGTAGTAAGGGGTGAAGATTTCATGCAGTTTGCCTGTGGAAGTTGAAAAGTCAAACTCAATTGCTTTACATGCCAAGTAAAATTAAAATGAATGATCATCTCATTCTTAAATCTTTTGGTTTTATGATTAGTAATTTCTTCTGTTATCTTGAGGACTTAGGAGCTGTGAACCTTTTCCTTCCAAGTTGACTCAAAAATTTTAGAAGCTCTTCCATGCAGAGTAACCTTTTTTCTGCTAACGCTTCAGGTTTTAATTGGTAAACAAAAAGTTGCATGATGTGTGGTGAATTAGTTTTGCAGCCTCTAATTTACTTTTTTGTTACCTACATGCTGGAATTACCTTGACAGGTATTGGAAAAGGAAGTGAAAAAGTAATATGCCTGATCTGGAACTCACTTCACATGTTGAGAAATTCATGGCATTATAGTATCTGTTGTTGAAATTGGAAAAGGTTGGATTAGCAAATCTCTTACATATCTACCTGTTTCTTAATATTGTTCAGGAACAATATTAAATGTTATAAATTTGTACTTGTACTTGAGATAGCATTATATCTATGGTTTTTGAGCAGTGCAGTATTTCCTTTAACTTTTTTCCTGTAATTTTTCCTTTTAATAGGAGCTGTTAGTAAAGCAATTACTGTGTTACATAGCAAAATATGTATCTATTTTTATAGATTTTACAGGTTTTCAATACTAGTTTAAAAAAAATCTGTCCAGGCTTAGTTAAATTAATCTTATGACACAACAGAATTTGGCCAGTTTTGAGTAGATGAAATATTGATGGACTTCCTCAGCAAATCACTATTACATAACAAATTTACTGAAACTTTGTTCTTCTGCGTACAGAAGCACTTTTGTTGCTTTGATGACTGTAACTAAGCAAGTACAGAATGATAAATATTCTGACTTTCTTGTTTAGAATAGTTCACTTGTGGTTTTATTTGATGTTATATTTTTATTACAGAGCCCACTTTCTTAGCCAAATTTTACTGATGAAGTCTTTGACTTGTATAACACTGATAAGTTCCAGCTAAGATTCCAGGTGTAAGACAGCATGTCCAGAAGGATTTCTAGTAGTGTCATCTCCAAATTCCACTGACAAATTTCCATGGATGTTTTGAAGTCCTGGTTACTTAAACATATAGAGATACTAAAATTGAGGTTCTAGTACTTTGTTTTTTTTATTGAGCTTGTATTTGCCACCATCAAAGGACTTAACACTATTTACTACATTGTGAGGGGGGAGGTTTTATGAGCCTGTTGCAGGCTCCCAGCCTTAGTTCCAGTTAGGTGTTGTTATATATGTATACGTGTGTATATACATATATGTATATATGTATATATGTGAGATTGACAATTAAAATGTAATTTCATTAGATAAGAATGGAATAAAGTAGGTCTATACAGTCTTCACATATTTTTAAAAATTTAAAATCAATTAGTTTTTTCTTAATATTTCTGTATAAGTAATAATGCCCAGAGGTGAAATCCTCATTTTTTTGTCATCATGGAAAGCAATTTTACTTATAATTAATGTGTATTTAGGGAACAAAACATAAAAATGGATAGGTCATGCCTACTGACAAGTTTGTCTTACTCCATATTTTAAAGCACCATTATGGTCATCAGCAAAATCTTTTTCCTAAGTATTGCTAGAGTGCTAAGGGCCCAATGTTCCAGTGGACACTGGCATTTTATATTCATCAGGAGCACAGTGGAGCTGAGGTGATCCTGCCAACTTCTACATTTTCAGGGACCATGAAAAAGCTAGCAACTCTGCCTTTTGACAAATTTTTAGCTCTTTTCTTTAAACTATCCATCAAATCCCAAGATTAGAGAATAATTAGTGAGACACTTTTAAGGAGTTAAACTTCATAGCATTTCAGGCACTGAGAGTTTTGACTTGCTTTTGTACTTGCACTTATTTTTAATAGTTGACTGTGAGCAAGAAAGTGTAAAGATTCAAGATTGAAAAATCAGTAGTTAATGTATTTCCCTTTTAAAAGAACTGTTCACATAACAAAATTATTGTATTTTTCTGTACAAACATAGGCCTGAAATTGTAAATAAATATTGAAGTTATTTTATATTTTATATATTTGATATTAATTTTACTTAAATACCACAGATAAGTGCCATTTTAAATACCTTATATCATTTTAACATATGATATAGCTCACCTTCATGCAATTGAATTTTTCTCACTTTTTATCTAATATGTTTGGTTTCATTAAGATAACTGATTTTGCAGAACTGCATTTACAAGCTTTCCTTGTTTGACTAATGAACACCTTTCATGTGCTTTCAGTAGGAGCCAGATTTTTACAGTTGTGGCACAGCATCATTATCTTGGACTGAGTGTGGACTGCAGCATTAATAAAGCGATGACAGCTTTAATGTTGATGGTTTGGGGTTTACCAGGCAACTACAGTCATTTTGTTGCTAATAAGATAAAAAGATACTTAAACAAAAAGCCCTACAAAATTTTTTGGGATTTTTTTTTTTTTTCAGATATTATGACTTGCATGTGGGAGTAAATAAACAATAGTCTCTCCCCTCATACTCTTCCCACACCCCTTGTTCAAAATCCTGACCTAGTGAAAGGAGACAGTGGATTGAGACCCTGATTTTATGGAAGCAATATAGGATAGAGGATATTCATGGTATTTTATTGATGACGTCAGGAAATATGTCGCAAGTCAGAAGATATCCATTGTATATGAAAAGTCACTTGAATAATATCTTGGATCTGTTTGTTTCTAAGTTTGATCTTGCACCATGTGCAGTGTCTTTAGATTCCTCTATTTAGGTGCCATATTAATGAAATATTTTCCATATAAGCAGCATGGTTATATGGAAATGCCCATATGAAATCAGTGAGAAAATATCATAATGCATTTGCTGGAATCTTTAGTTTGATTTCACAGAGAACTGTTATGTATATTTGTGTAGTTTCAAGTAGTAGCATGCTGTGTTTAGAATTTTGCACTTTCAATAATTATTGATAATATATCTTTTCCTTTACGCTTACCAACGTTTTCCAGTAAGCAGCCTTTCATAGTGTCCCTCTTAGATGCAGATGCATGTGCTCTGTATTGCGTTCTCTTTCTTAACACAAGGATGTAGGCAGTTTGAATTTAGAGGTAGATTTATTATATTGATCAGATATGTCCATGTCTTTAATTTGATTCATAAATCTTTGCTGTTGTAGGGGCTTATTTTATGAACTTATGATAATGGTTTTTTCCTCAAATAGTTAATAATTTTTCAAGATTGTAAACATTAGCATCCGATGACACATTTAGCAATGACAGACTCCAAAATAAAACTAAAATCTTGGTTTTACCTCTTCTCCCGTTTTGAAAGGATACACATACATAGGAGGATCATGAAAATTAAAATTATCTGATGAAATTTTGTTACACATTTGCTTTATGTTTTGGGTTAAAAATGCATATTTAGTATGTAAAAAAGCACAGGTTAGTGTTTTCCTTCATGTGTAATTATCATCCCCAATAGATGGCTTATAATACTTTGTAGATATACCTCTAAAAGAAGTCTTCAGTAATTACAAAGCCTAGGATATTTTTGGTTCATACTTTCAAGATTATTGATAATTTTACTTGGCAATGAGGACACCACCACTGCATCAAAGTTTCCATTCTGAAAATTAATTTAAAAAAACAAGATGATAGAGGACAAGTCATAAAATTAAAAGTAAATTTTTAGTTAAATCGTGTATCAAAACTATAGTTTGAACGGTATTGGTTCTGCAGAGGAAATTGTATCCAATCCAGTCTAGCAATTTAATGGTGGTAAAGCTCTCTTACTGTCTGGATAGTATCAGATCACTTCAAATATTAGGTTAAAAGTTTTAATCCTTGGGGGTAGATGCTTCTTGCTTATTTATAAAGGGAATGGACTATAGGTGTAAAGCCATTTGTAGAAACTTGCTGTTGAATCCCACTGGAGACTTTCAGAAACTATTAGCTTAAAATAGGAAAACAATTTCTTTCCTTTAGAGACAGAGAATTAAATACAAAAATTGTTCTGGCAATATTAATATTGTATTATTACTCTGTTGTTGATTAGATGCTACTCTTTTGTTGGATGTCTGAAGGAAAATGTAGAAAATCAAAGCATAAAGAGAGTGATGATATCTTCCTATAGCCAAGGTTGCTGTGACAGTAGAACTATTTCATACAAGAGGGCAGCTATGGAAGAAGACCTGTGCAAGGTAATTTCTAATATCTCTGCAGGAAGAGCAAGATATAGTACTGATGATTTTGGAGAGTAGCCCTCTTTTCTGTTCCCTCCCCACACACTGTTCCTTGTCTGTCTGTCCTTCTGAAGCAATTTGTATTTGCTATGTAGATTCTGGAGTGGTGACAGAGGCTGTATAACAGGTCCTACCTTCTTTGGCTGACTCATTGTGCTTTCATCTATTAAATCTTTGGTATGTTGAAGGTACACTTCAACACTTTGCCTTGGCCAGTGATAATTTCTGAGAATTAATTTTGATTTGGTAGCAATATCAAATGGTCTCTGTTTAGAAGCTCTGTGATTAGCTAGTGCAGTAAAGCCATGTTAAAATGTATTTTAATACTAAAGGCCCAATTAATAAATACATTATTTCTCATTTTTGGAAAATTACTTGATAAATTGAATGTTAGCATTTTTATCTAGGTATATCAGTCTATCTTACCTTTCCACCTTTGGCCTTTCAGGGAAAATACTTGGTTTAGATGTTTAAATCATCACATACTTTGAGCTAAATTACTTCACTGTCTGGCTCTGATATTTACAGAAATGAAGATGTGAGTTGGAACCAGCTTGTCTTAATCACAGAAATATATCATGGAAGAGGTGGTCAGATAAAATACAGAATTTCTGTTTCTTACTTTTAACATTTTGTCTAGGTTTATCTGGAATAAACCATAAAATTTGTGCTTGATCTAGTCCTTGCAAATTCTCTTGTACTATCTAGAATACTTTTACATTTTTCCCAGTAGTTACTGTTGTCTTGGATCTCGCTGCAGTCATTTAATCCTGTATAAAAACAAGGTTGAAATTATCACTTGAGGCTATTATAAAATAGGCTAAATACCTTCTACTTCAGGAGTAACTAGAGAAATAATATAGGATCATTTGTTTTAAAATGAGCTATCTTAGGTTTTTAAAAGCTAAAATATGTGACTTCTGCCATTTGCTTTTTGTTTGTTGCTATTTTAACTGCTTTCAAGACCTACATCTCTTCTCTGAGTTATTGTGGGCTTTTGGCTTAACTCCTGGAAGGCAAAAAACCCAAACAAACAAAACGGGGCTTTCCTCCACTTCTTTTAATACAAATATGTCTATACAAGTCTGGTTTATTTAAGTTTTGAGTCTGCGATGTGTAGTTAGGAACAGTGAATTATGTGAGGGCATTTTTTTCAGGAGGATTTATTTTGTCTGCCACACTTGATCAACTACTTGACACTTGTGGGGAAAAAGAGAGATATACAGCTTTAAACCATTTCAAAAGTGTTGGATACCAGGCCATTGACCTTCATTTTGGCTCTTTATATGGTATAAAGTCAGGGTGGATAGCTGTGTTGCCAGGATACATGCCTGTAGTTACTTGCATTTCTTAAAAGATAGACTTCTGCATTTCATAGCGGATCTATTGGTACCTATATTTAGTAAATTGCAGTAACAAGTATGATGGCTTTAAGTGTGTGAAATGCTATATGTTAGTGTGTGGTGGGACCTTAGAGGTGCAAGCAGGAGCCTTGAGAATTTTGTATTTCCTTTTAAGTCTTCCCAATACAAATGTTCTTGTCCTTTAACTAGGCTGTCCATGCATGTGTCACTTGCACAAAGTTTATGTTTAATTTGTTAAAACTGGTGACTCCTTGAATATAGCAGAGGATGTCTGTTCTCCAGTGAAGCTTCATTATATTCAGAAAATGAAAGTCTTCTCTTTTCATGTTTTGGAAGAACAACAGTGTTTGTATTTCACAGTGTGAAACACTGGGTGTGTGGTGCACTGGAGAGCCACATAGTAACAATATTTAGACAAATTTTCTCAGTACAGTTAACTTCTGGGTGTCTTTAGAATAGTCTAAATAAGTAATATTTCCAATATGATTTAACATAATTTTTTTTTCTATTGAACTATCAGTGTGATGAAAGCTCATCTGCAGTATGTGTTCCTGTTTCTAAGTGTTTGTATGTTGCTTATTTTACATGTCACAGGAAGAGAGGGTTTGGCATGATTTCAAGCAGCATAAAAAAGTTATGTTAAACAAAAGGCCACTTTTGATGACGTCTCTCTAGCATTTGAAAAAGGTTGTTTTGAAGCAGTTCTGTGGCATTTATACATTGCTAGTATTTCAATTAGTACAATATCTGTGTCTTCAAAATCCCGTGTAATTAAAATTTAGTTTTGTTCTTGCTTTAAGAGTTAGTTCAGTGTTGAAAAAGAAAATCTGTTTCACAAGTATACTTTTTAAGATATTAATTTTTGCCATTCAAAATCAGCTATTGTTGCTGCTTACAAATGAAAAGGCTCATTAAAAATGCTTTCTTTTTATTTCCTGAATTAAATAATATTGACAAGGTTGTCCTTCAGAGGGTTGTAATACAATATTTAATGATCGACTCTAGTTTTCTTTAATAACCTCTGTAAAAAGGTAATTATCTTATGTATAATCATTGGCTGATACACTTAGCAGCCCATCTATGACTCATTTTTTGCAATTACTCACACTTTGTAGCCTAGAGATGTAAAGAGCTCCATGCTTTTCTTGACAAGTATTGTTAATGGTTGAAGGTATTCTAAGTTTTCCCATTCTACACTGACACGGCCCTTGAATATAGACATGAATGGCATCTTCTGGGTTACATGAACATTCATTCTCAAATAACCAAATGATGGTTTGGTACTTGAGCTTTCCTATGACTGTCCAAATTAATAACAAGCAGTTGGATGTTGTACTTGGGAAGCTATTCAAATGCCACATAAACCAATTAAGAAGATATAAAGTCTTTTGAGTTGCAAGAAAAATTTTTTGATAACATTTGATAATATATAATAATTAAATCTTCACAGCATTTGAAGTATGAGCTACTTCAGCTTGAACTCCAGCGTGGTCAGTTTTTATCTGCTAATGATGCACTGATGGTCCAAATTTACGGTGTAATAGGATATTGAACTTAGTTTTAGTGAACAGAATTTGGCCTCTCAATTCCTTAGTTTATGTGACTAATAGAAATAATAGAGGATTAAGAGCTCTCAAAGCCTACAGCTTTGTGATGCTGTGTGCAGTATAGTTATAAAGTAAGAAAAAAAAACCAAAATAAAAGGTAACCTATGTTAGTAAAATAAAGCCATTAGAAGCTGAAACTGCCACAGTTTAAGTTTAGATAAAACAGCAGCATACTGTTTATTTTAGATTAGCGATGTTTGTATGCTTTTAGTTCTAGTATCTTCATGTGGATTGCAGTAAGTTACCATCTTTGACTTTTCCTTGTGCAGTGGGTTCAGTTTAAAATGTTTTGAATATTTTTTTAACATGAATTTTGCTTATTGCAAGATGTTGGAAAAAAAGAATATCCAGCAGTCAGTTTGAGTGGGGTAAGGTACATTGAGCAATATGCTATCTTCCTATTTGATTAGAAAACAGTGTTTTTTACAAGCATTAGTAATAAATTTATTTTGCATACTTTCCTGTGCTTTCTTACAGGTGAAATTTTTGAAGTGTAATAAAGATATGTTTTAGCTCACCACGTTTTTCATCTTCCAGACATCATCTGTGCAGAATTTTTTCATTTATACTGCTGTTGAACTTGAGATAATTGAAGTTGTCTAAATACTTACCAACTTCATGAAAATTCCATGTATTCGGCTTTTGGTCAAGTCAAATTTTAAAAGTTCATTAAAATTCGCTTCCAGTAAGCTAAACTGAATGTAAGTTTCCACAACTGAAGTTACGTAATTTTCAGGTATCTGAGTTGGATATGTCTTTGAAACTTCAGACAAAGTCAAATAGTCTTCTGCTTATCATCACACTTGAACAGCACCCTCCAATCAAAAACGAACTAAATAAGAGGCTCTCCACAGCATCTGACAAGGAGGATGGCTTCCAGGGTTAGTGTAATGTAAATTGCAGACAGTTTCTTATCTTTTTAATAGTATATAAATAACCAATAGCTATCACTAGAAACAAAATCAGGCTGAAGAAAACAACAACCAAAAAAACTCCCAGAACAACAAAACCAACAAACAAATGGTTTCTGAATCCTTACATTGTACAGCAGTGATTTTACATGGCTGTTTGTGCTTTAAACCCTGTAGTCCTGTGTTGTAGTATGCTAAGTTTAGAGTGGAGTTCTTGCTCTGATTTGTTAAATTTTTTAGAGATATTTTTAAATCTTAGTTGTGAATTTAATAGGGAGGAAGTATTTTGCATATACTTTGACAGACAGTTTCTATATTGTTGGGGCAGCAGAGGAGGACTGTGTCATCAAGCCCTGACTTCCAAAAGGATCTCCTTACAAGGTTTTAAAGTTCTTACTTTTACCACTCTGACAATTTGTATGTCAAACTGGATTTGGGGCAAGGCAGCACCTCTACTTTATAGTGGGCAGCTTCCCTATTTTCTTTATAGTTGCACCTGCTTCAGTTACACTTTGGTTTATTCTCTGACTTTATTCTGCACTGTGCATACTTGCATATGCTTTCTCTCTCTCAACTATGTTACTGAGTGTAGTCTTGTTCTGTGACAATGCAGGAGATGAAAGCTTTGTGGTCTAACAATGAATAGAGGTAATAAATATTGCAAAGTTCTCTCTTGTGTAAGCATATGATAGCTACATTACGGATGCACATTGGTTCTTGATTTTGTTATTGGAATAGCTTTTTAAACTGAAATGTAAGCTCTTCTTACTGTGAAAAGCAACTGTAACATGGTTAGCATGTTGTAGTAGAACAGAAAAAAAGCAACTTTTGTTTTAATTTCAGGCTCCAACTGAATGTCTCATTTGCCAGTGTTTAGAATGTATTACTGTGGAGGAGAATAAGAGTGTTAGTGTTTCCTTTCTCCCAGATTTTCAATATACAGTCTAGTGATAAAAAACTTTAAAATATATCATCTCTAGTATTTCTAATTCAATACAGAAAACTACCATGCAGTGTCATAGTAAAAGGGAAATTGTTATGAATATATGTTTAAAACCATATTTTTGCAATACTGTCATAAATCTAATTCTCTCTTGTGCCATGTCTTAATTAAGATCCCTTTTTCTATGGGATGGTAAAATAAAACTGCCTTTTAAATAAATTATTATCAGGTCATAGGCTATTCTTCAAAGGTGGATTGCAAATGAATATGCTGGTTATGCATCTTGGTTTCTGGAAGAATAGGTTAGTTGTTTTCTTGTTTTTCATGTGACTTTTTGCTTTCAAAACACAGCAGGTGTTTGAAGACTCCCTTCTACTGTACGAGTTTCTGGTTTTAACTAAAGATAACTAAATTCTCTAATTTAGTTTTAGGTATTTGTACAATAAAGACAAGATTTAATTTTGTAATGAAACTTGTCGAAGCCAATTTAGTTTAAAGGTTTACTGTACTCCAAAAGCATATGAAATTGCACGTATATGTGTGTTTATTTATATATATATATAATATATATAATATATATATATTTTATATATATATATATATAAAATATATATAAACATATATATAAGTAGGAAATTCTTTTGCAAGACATTTGCAAGATTTTGAATATTTTTACGCTTGCATCATTGGAATTTTTCATTGCCTATTCAAAAAGTGAAGCATTTTCTATTCAGTTGCATTTTGATTTTGGAGAACTTAAATGCTGCAAATAACTCCACAATAGTTTTTCTCTCTTTTTTTCTGTTCACATGTGTAAGAGCTGTCAGGCTAAATAATTTGTAATGTATGTGGACCTTATCTTCTATAAATTGTTGTCTTCTGTTTCAGTTTTATTAGTTGAGAAACAGAAAATAGTGCACAACTGTTCCGTATTACTGAGGTACAAACCAAACATAGGAAGAAAGTAAGCATGATTAGAAAATGCTTGAAATACACTTGTTTCTTGTACTTCTTGAACTGTACTTCCTTTTTAAAAATTTGGTGAATGCACTTGAACTGCATGACTCTGAATACTTGCATTCTATTATTTACTAAATTTCAGTTAATCAATTTCACCCTTGGGAACAATGCTTTGGATGTGAAGTCATTAATGCAATGCTGGTATTAAGGAATTCAAACAAAAAATGACTTCAGGAATACCAAAATTCAAAGTTTTGGAATACCAAAACATGACTCTCAGTTGTGTTTTGATAGGTTACTTAACCTAGGATTATGATTTTGAGAATGATCATTTAACACAGTTCTAACAAAATAAGTTACACGCAGCATCCTGCTACTTTCTTTGAGTTCTTGATCTGATTCTTCCTTCTGCTCTTCATGTTCAGTGTATGTTCTTAAAGAATGAACAGTGTATGTTCACATCCCCTGTCTGATGATAATATTTCTAGGTAAACCAGATTCTTAGAGTGAATTTTAGAATTAAAACAGCCCACATTGTTTAAATCCTCAGTGCAGACATTGACCCTTCCTAGAGGCAGAACTTCTATTAAATGTGCACCTTTGAAGGTGGCCTAAAATTAAGAGTGAATTGCTGTTGGATTTTTTTTGTTCGAAATCTCTTCTTTTAATTTTTGAAAGCAACTTACTCCCCCTTGCACTCAAATATCATATACTGGAGTACAAACAACTCTAAAGTCTTTCTTAAAATTGAAATTTTAGTAGTCAAATAATGAAAAGAACTATAGACTGCATATCTCTTCTACTCCTCAGATTTTTCTCTCGATTTTAGATAAATGTTAGAGAAGATCTGAACTTCACTCCTTTGTGTAACAGTGGGAAATATGAAAATATACCAAAATTACCAGATAATATAATCATTCTGATTATTTTTTCTGTATATTCCTTATAAAAGGAATACCTTACTTTTTTAATGAATAAAATTTATTTTAATTAAAAATAAGACCATCAATCTCTTGTAAAATGATGGAACGAATATATAACCTTACAAACATATGGAAGGAAATTATTTTTGTGGCTATGTGTAGGAGAGAGAAGTTTCAGGGAAGAAGTTGAAAATAATTGTATTAATGCCATAGAATATATAGATGTATTATTTTTATAGCATTCAAGCTTGCTCATTAGAGCAACAGATGTAATTTCTCTACAGAGATATTTTTCCTGTTGTCTGCTAGATTACATTAATTGTATTTGGTATAAATAAATGAGTATCCAAATGTTTTAATTAGTCTTTGCCAAACGGAGTAGCTGTAGTACAGTGGCGCTTATATGTTGAAATGCTTGATTTGCATGCACTGAAAGAGTTGCATCCCTTGGTACTTTCATCTTAAATTTATATCTGCTTCAATGTTAAAGAAAATATGTGAGAAAAATGGTGCAATCCCCCATATTTACTGCTATCTTTCCTGACTCTCATGTCATTACATTTCTCCAAAGTACTATGTTAAATTAGATCTGAAGTCAGTTTAAGTATTTTTTATATTTTCTTAAAAGTACTTGTGTTATTTTTTATAATGAGTTTCTGACATAGCACATAAATTTTGTGCATTTAGTAAAATACTTGACACTGGATAGTGTGCCATAGACATCATTTTCATCAACTTCATCTGCATTTTAGAATATGTTCTAAATTTTCTAGAGAAAAAGTCTAGATATGAGCATTTTGGCATTAATCTAGAGTATGACATATTTTCAATATGTTTACAGAAGAACTAAGGTAAAGGGTGAGGAAAATAATGGAATTTGTGATCTTAGCAATTTTATTTTTGTGAAATTGAATATAGAGTAGGCAGTGGTCATAATACTGAGCTGTTACTATATATCTTAATGCATATATTATATATCCACTCATACCTCACCTAAGTTATTACATATGTATCATCATACCTAAAATGAAAATGTGCATGTTATTTTCAACTTTTGAGAAGGTCTTTGTCTTTCTTGTCAACAGCTTTCTTCTCCAAAAGCTGCTCCTGTAAGAAATTTCCAGCTTTAGAATTTGATCCATTCCTTTAAATACAGCAATCTATATGTTTTCATTTTACTTACATGCTTTGCTAAGAAATAATACAGTCACATAATTTTACCTTTTCTTGTTATACTCTTACAATTTTTCTGAATATTTTCCTTGTCCTATGACTAACTCAGTTTGTATTGCTTTCATTTTTTTTTTTAACTCAATGCCTGGACAGTTTCCATCTCTTGCAAAGTTTTGAAATTTGAAGAAGCATCTAATGAAGTTACTGATTGCATATTTGAAAAGAAAATTTACAGAATCAAAATATGTGCACAAATATATATGTAAAATATTTGTGATTCACTTTTGAAAAAGATTATCTGCTTTTTAATGCTCCGATTGTTTCCATGAAGACTATTTGGATTTGTTTAGACACTAAAATACGGTCTATGCTTTCATTTGTAAGTCTAGCTGGAACATAACTAGTACTGAGAAGAAAATTCCTAATGTAACACTATAGCTCTTAAATTTTTCACCTTAAACATTCTATTGTTCATGTAGTAATCAATAAGTATAACTGCTTTTCTTCATTAACCAAAAAATTTAACTTTGATGCAGTGAAACTTTGGTATTTTGCTTTTCTGCAAAATTGTGTTAAAATTATTTTGAAAAAACACTTTTTTTGTGCCTATATATTACAAAACTAAACTAAAATCTAAAGCACTTCAACCAAATCAAAGGTTCCAAAGCACGTAGTTAAAGCTCTATGAGCTTTATAGTATAAATATTCTTTAGAATATGTTTAGTCTTTTACGTAAGAATTAAGAGTGCAAGTACAAATCTAAAAGTTGTTCTAATTTCTATTTCCCAACTTTTTCAAAGATATATTATAGGACTTCTGCTATTAAAGGATCATCTTCCATTGTGAAATGTAATTTTACCTTGAAGTCCTCTGATGGCAGCTCTGTTTTAATTTCTCTTCATTTCCTTTGGTATAAATCTTTTATATCACTTTATTTTAGTGGATGGGCAATTATGAAGATGAAAAAAATCAAATGCCTTTGGCAGCATTTACCTAAATCAAGAATGCATTGGACATTCAAGAAGTGTCATTTATCTCTAGCAAGAATATTAAAAACAAAGGTGGCATTTTTTTTTCTAACAGCTGAACACAGCATTAGAGTTTTTCTGGTATTCACTAGTTTTCAAAATGAGCTGCAAAGAATATTATCCCATACATTCCCAAAAACCCTAGCTCTTCTAGGAATGAGGGAACTAGTTCAAACCAGATATGCTTGTTAAAGAAAAGCCAGCATATGAGATTTTATAGTCATTACATAGGCAAAAAAAGCAGATACTTCAGTTTCAGAAATCTGCAGAGCAGTGACATGGCATTCCATTCAATTTTTTACCAGATATCACAGACTGGAAATGTGAGCTTTGGCTGATACTGCTGGGAAGGAGAGTGCGTCAGGCAGCTGTAATTCCCATCCTGTAAAGGTACTGATACTTAAAGTCTCTGTAGTCCAAATTGGTACACAAAAATACTAAAATGTTGAATTTGGACCTTAGATATATTTTTTCAAATTTCTGCCAACTATTCTTAGGTGTTCTGTGGATACATTTGCAATTTTTTTGCTCTTTAGGTAAGAGTAAGGAGGATCTGTTCCTTACTTTGGAGTTGTTGTAGGTTGCTTCTTGAAACACTGTCTGTGGGATGCAGTTCTAGTGTTTTCATAGTGTTTGACTAGAAAATAGGTTTCTGAAGTCAATGGCAGCAATTGTTTTAAACCAGGCCAAAATTTTGTTACATGGACTTGTAAGTTTGGTTTTTCTAAGATCAAGTTTTGGAGTATTTTGAGTCTCATTGAATCTTTTTTTTTAAAAAAATCTGGTTTTAGTGTGAGTCTTAAGAGTGTGGTGTTTCTGAAAGGTTTTTCAGTGCAGGGTGAGCTGCAGACAGTTGTTCCAGTGCATTCTTTGACCTTATCTTACCAGCATCAGGTTTGTCTGCAGTACAAAAACTAAATTTGTTTGTGGAATAAGATTTTTTTTTTTTTTTGTGGTATGTCCTTAAGGAATCATAAAGCCTAGAGAGTAACTGACATTAACTTGACTCCATGTACTGTAAAACCCATTCCGTTTTATATATTTTCAGGGAGTATGGAGTGGCACAGGAAGGAAATGCCATATCGCTGGAAAGTTGCTCTAATTCAGCACAGGATTCTTGTGAGAAATTACTTCTAATATTACATCATCCTATTCTGTTTTTCACAGTTTCCAGTCTAATTTCTTCATTTTTTTTATGCCACTTTTGTTCATATCAATAACCACATTAAAATACATTTAGCAGATTAAATAGGCTTTCATGAGCGTTAGTGCACATCTGATACTGTGGTAGTTTAGTACTATATATTTTTCCATATTGTGTTATATGAAGGCTTATGGGTTTGTTAATAAAATTATTTTTCCTTTTTAATAAGGCCTGCTCTTTTATAGCACTACATTTCACTGGCTAACGTGAGGTTCAACAAATAAAAATAAGTCTCAGCTGCTTCCACACTAAGGAATATTTCTGACAATAATAAAGCAGCACTTTAGAAGGGGGAAAAACCAGTGCCCTTGCAGAAAAAAAAAAGAACCAACCAAAAAATTCCAAAACAAACAAATAAAAGGAACGAGAAAAGGAAAGAAAAAAGGTAATTGGGTGTTTACTTCAATTATATAACAAGATTTTAAAATTTTGATTTTCTTTTGCTTGAGCTTGCTACCTTTCTCTAATTTATGGCTGCTTTTCAAACAATGTAGCTTGAAGAAAAGTACTTTTTTCTCTGCTCTATAATGTCAAAGAGCCCAAAATTTTTTAAAAAATTTTATTTTTGTAGGTATTGACTTAAGGTCATTAGTGACACTAAAAAAAATCATATTTTCAGGTATGTTAGCAATCTTATTCTGTAAAACTATCTAAGTGTGAAAAATTATTAAGATTAGGTTTTCATTATATATATATAAGTGTATATATATGTAACAAAAAGATTCTCTTTTAATTAGGGAACTGTTTTATACTCTTGGTTTTGGGGATTTTTTAGGTAGTTAGCATTTGTAATTAAAATTCATTAATTAGGAGGAACAGGAAGAATTGTGGCCAGCTTTATAAACTTCTATTAAACTCCCTGCCAAATTATAGATTCAATGTCAGATGGAAGATATCAGAGCATTTTTTTTCTCGTGTCTGTAGGGCCCAGAAATAGATCATTTTATGTTTGGCAAGCATAAGCCTTGTATTTTTTTCTGCATTTTTAATGCATTTTGTACAAAGTAATCCCATATACCCGGTTGGGTATATGGTATATACCAATACTGAGTTAGTTATATCTTCCTTTTCTTTGAAACTCATTCATTTCAGATTTTGTTCTATTAGTTAGTGATTTCCTCTTGTTAAAACTGTATGACTCTACTATTTTACTCCCTTTATCTGTTCTTCCTGAACTACATCTGTGCGCAATTTTTTCATACTCATTTCAATTACTGAGGCTCTGTAGTCATGATCAACTACAAGAAATTGTTGTCCATTTGTGACTTCGTCTTCATATATCTCATCATTTGGTAGGTTGCCTGCCGTCATCTCACTTTAATCTGTGTGCCAGAGATTTGCTTCCTAATATTCTTCATTAATATACATGATCTTACACACAGATTTGGTCAGGAGTGTATTTTTTGTTTCTTGCGATGATGCACATATCTAGTGTTCCTGTCTGTGATTCCTAGAACATCTTGTCTTGACTGTGGTTACCCTATAGATACTCTACTTAGATAAATAAGTAATTTGAAAACTGATCCCAGTTCTCTTCACAGACCCTTCCTTCTTACTCATTTTTGGTTACTGTGGACAACATACCCTTTCTTTTCAAGACTATAATTTGTCTGTCAAATTTTATAGCTGATCTATGACATTTCAGATTGCATGCATCTTAACTTTGCTCTTTGTTTAAAAAAATCTTCACATGCTTGTTCTTCTTTACAGGTTACCAAAGTCTTATCTAGGTCCTTAACTTCCATTTCTTCAAAAAGCTACTCTCAAAGCCATTTGTCTAAAAACCTTCTCTGATCACACCACTTGAATTTAATTGTTTTCTAACTCTATATCTTGTCAAATGCAAAATGTTCTCCCTGCTCATCAGTTTTCTATACTTGAATTCCTTTTCCTAGAAGGAATTTTTCCATGTTAAACTCACACCTTTTGTTAATGATTATAGCTTGCCCAAATAATGTGTGATCACTTGCATGAAGAAAGCTCTTATTTAAAACATTTGAGCTTTTCTATTCCTTCCCAGTCCTTTTAATAGACTGTGCCATGATTGTCAAATTATAAATGGCAAAGATTATAGCTGGACATATGTTGTACCTTATGGTTTATGAGTTAATAACATTTTCCCTTTCCTGATTTTAAGGAGTAATTGCAAAAAATAAGAACAAAAGGAGATTGAAATATCTGAATAGTTTCTGTCATTATGTATATGTGTTCACTTTTGCTTTAAACACTGATACTTTTCTCTTACTGCTTTAAACACTTTCTTCCATCTCTTTTTCTTCTAGAGTATAGGTCAACATGTTTCCATTAGTATCTGCTGCCATGATGTTCAGTGGTGAGGAAAGTAAGAGGGAAGAGGAAAGAATCTTGATATGAATATCAGCAGCTATTTATAAAACCAACATTAACCTAGAATAAAGTTCTTAAATTTACCAGTAAAACTGAAGGATGTTATTATTGATGCAAAAAATACTTTTTTTTTTACAATTTAAAGAATTTTTTCCTGTTACTCTAATTGTGTGGAAGATTTAATAATAAGTATTACTTGATGTATGTAAATTAAATATTGTTATATTGTGCTTGTATAATAGAACATTCAAGTGCACAGGAAGCACACAGTGTATATTACTTTAATAAGGTACTGCTGATGATGTACAAGAAGTATGTTATTCTTCTGAAAGCTCTTCTATGTGAACTTTGAATTTTGTGCATTAATAACTGCCATGTAATATAATTATGAAAATACCTGTTCAGCACATAACATCAGATACCTAATCTTTTTCTCTATAAGAGATGAAAATTCTCACTTTCAGATGTATTGGTTTTAACTTGTTTAATGTAGTAGTCATAATAGTGAAGGTATTTTCTATCTTTGTTAGTAAAATACTTCAGGCTTAGTGCAGAAACAAATCTATATCTGAATATCAGGTATGTACTTATGGTTTCTGTTTTGTTTTCATATATTACCGTTTAGTTTGCAAGGTCATGATATATAGAATATATTTCTAGAAAAGTAGAAAGTTTGAGTTTTCCTATTGCTGAAGTGTTTCAATATATAGTAACCTCTTTTTCCTTCTGCTGTGTGGCTTATAATAGTTATTTTATGCTGATTTAATGTCTTCCTTGAGAGTACTTTCAAGGACATCTTTGATTAGATTGATCAGACTTAATGAATATGTATATGTATTGGACTAAATTGTAGGTTGCGTTTAAAAATAAATTGTCCTGTGTGTATCACGTTGTAGTAGATTGCAAGGAAAGACTAGGGCCATCTATTCTAAATGTGAGATCAAGTAACTTTAGCTTAAGTCAGTTTAAAAATTATGTTAAAATAAACCCCCGTAATTCAGAACTTTATTAATTCAGAAATTTAAAATTAACCTCTTTTACTTACAAAGAGGTATTTTTTTAAATTACTTTTTTTTTTATTAGAAGAAAGAGGCCTAGACATCAGCCGATGGATGTTTTTAATATGAGTTAAATAAAATGTGTCTGCTCTGTGAACTTGTTGCTAGTTGGATACCAGTTAGCACTTTTCTTGAAATTAGAGGAGAGTGCACATGGAAATGTCTTACTAGAAACATTCTGTCTTTAGAATACGAGTTCTAGATAGCATCTTAGTAGCTTAAGAACTTTCTAACAGTCTGTCTAGTATGATGCAGTGTAGGATGTTAATCATATGTGTTTAACTGACAATCATTGTAGTTTAACTGAAAGAGCTCTTCATCCTTTCTAATGCCTTTGTTCATCCCACTTCAAAATATTTGAAGTACTACGGGAGCACTATCCTGACAGGTGGCATTGTGAAATTACTTCATCAGTTTTCAATAGAGGCTCTGTTTTTTGAAGTTGGCTTTCTACCTGTCATTCCTGAAAGCCATGTATGACTTTAAAGACTCAATCATTAAATTAAAAAAAAAAAAAAATCCTTGCCAAATTTATGCTCATACACAAATTATCGATTAATCATTATTACTTATTATTATTACTTATTTCTAAACTAATTATACTCTGAACAGTATTTCTTTGATAAGGCTCACAATAAGGCTTGTTTTGTTATTGAGCAAGCCTCTTCAGGGTCACCAGGCTAGGATGGTTGATCAGCTTGCTGTTACTTCAGGGCCAACAGAAATAAGACACAGCAAAAATTCTGTTTATTAAATCACTTGCTAAAGATCCAGATGATAGAAATCATGCTTGCTATGTGGAAGATTTTACTGCGGTGGAAAGTCTCACTATGACTATAGTTCAAGCAAGCATTAAAACTTAAAATGGAAAATTAAGGTGTCAATTGATCAAAAACATCTCCATAGTTGTGAAATGCAGTGATATATAAAAATTATGAAGATTTTGTATCGATAAATCCTCTTAGTAGTTTATTATTATTATTTTATTTAATAAAACCTTATTTAATTACTTTTAATAATGGAATTTTAAGTGATTGCCATTTTTGAGGTTAGCTTCATTTCTATTTCTGATTGCTACAAAATTGGTAATGCAAACAGATTTACAATATGTTCCACCCAATAGTAAACTGAGATTTTTATAGTAACCATTTGTGAAGTAACAGAATAGTTAATAATATCTTTTTTTAAAATTTACTTGATCATAGCTTCCAATGCTGCATAACAAAAAATCAGGACAGTTATATAGATTTGTATTTATTCTATAAAAATCACATCCAAGTGCTTGTTTTGTCAGACTTTTAACAGAAGTGAACATGTTTAGATTATGGAGGTTGCAGGTTCTTTATTGTAGCTAAATTAATCAATGCATCAGGACCATAAAGAATGAACCAAGAGACGTAGGGGGGATGTGTGTGAGAAGGGAAAAATCAATCTGTAGATAAGAATGTTAAGTACAGGAAAATGCTTTTGAAGTAGTTGGCAAACTAAGGTTTATTGTTTTCAGCAAATAATTTTAATCTAAAATAAACTGCCTGTTGACAAAGGTAAACAATTGTTAATATAAACCAGACTAATGTTTTTATCATTATGTAACACTGGATGGATGTATTTTATATAGATGATGACAGAATCTGTTAACAAAGGGTTCATAAACTAATAGATATAGAAAATAAAGAATCCTCTAATTTTTTATGAAGTATAGTATATTATCTAAAAGATTTGTTTTAACTAGGGATTCCACTAGGAATGGGTATTTTCATGCAAAATTTTATAAAATTTTGTCAGTTTTAAAATGGAAGTGTTGTTTTTGAGTGTTCTTTAATTGATTTCATTTTTTTCTTTCTTTTTGGGTACTTTGATAAATAGCGGTGAATAGAATATTTTAAGTGCAGATTTTTTTTTGTTACAACATTCAGATTTTCTTTCAAAGGCAGTGTACTTGATATAAATATTATTAAAAACAAATTCTTATGTATAAATTACTGTCATTTATGGATTTCTTATGAGAATATATTTACTGTAACTTTGAGACCATTGCTTTTACATTCACATGTTTAATTTTTTCATCATTAAGATGCATATTTAATACATTTAAAAACCTTTTTACACATTTGCTTTTAGTTAATGTCAAGCAGTTACAGCATATTGTGTTTTGTGTAATTATATGTGTGTAAGTATAGTTATGTTTGCCTGTCTACTAACATGACATCAACTTTAAAATTCTCTTTTTTTCTCTGATACAATTGTATCCTATTTGGTTTTCTTGATATATTTGACTTATTTATGTTTTAAAATATACTCACAGAGGTAGAACTTGCTTCAAACTGTGGGTAGCTTAAAAAGTTTTTGCTAGCCAAATGAGAATAGAAAATGTCTGACCTATGTAAGTGAAGTAGCACTCAAGTTCTCTGCCTTCATACTTTACATTCTGTCATCTCTTACAGAGATGTATCTTGATTCTTTAATTCTATCTTCTTGTGTAATGACTTAGAAGACATAATGTCTGTCCTGATCAATTTTGCAATGACCTTGTTCTGATTAATGGAATGTGATGTTTGGAATAATTATCCCTTAAATTACACTTCATGTGTTGAGTTATGTTTTTAACACGAGGTCTGACAATGTGTAAAATAAAAATTGTATTTCAATAATGGTTTACTCAGGCTATATAATGATTGCTGCTTTCCCTAAGGAGGAAACCTCAGTATTCAGGAAGGACCATACCATGTGTTGAACTTGAATATCTGCATTTGTTGCATATGGGGCAGTAAAGGTGAATACATAAGCGGATTGCATTCTGCTGAAATCTCTGATCTAAGTCCTCAGCATCAGTATGAGTTTTTGAAGATTTTCCCCTTCAGAAATGTGCCCATTACAAGTCCATTTGTGATAAAGTGAAGTGTATACAAAGGTGACAGAAACTCTACTACTTAGTAATGAGCACTTGCAAAAGAGCCACCATCTCCTTTAATGTGTTTTTCAACCTTTCTTCATGAAACTTCCTGTATTAAAGAGAGGATGAATCAGTCTCTGTCCTGTGCCTTCATGATTTTGCAGATATTTGACATTTAGCGCAAGTAATTTCCAGATTTTGAGAAGTGTAAACTTACATTAGTTCTTGTATTAGAAGCCAGCCTATAGCTTTAGCTGTGTCTTCTGAATCTTTTCCAGTTGTAATGCTCCATTTGGCGGCCAAGGGAGGGACCACAGTTGAATAGTCGCCACATACAAACACACATTATGTCGTTAGATGTCACCTCACACTCTTTTCTGGTTTATATTCCTTTCTTAGAAATTCTTAACATTTGATTTTTCTATTTGGCTGTTAAAACTGAGTCAACTTTTTTATATCATAGTTCAAAATTTCGCACTTGAATGGGTGAAATAATGGACAGTTCTGAGTCCATTTTTTCTCTGTGTGAAAATAGAATTGTTTTCTTTCCTTTGTGCATCACATTTGTGTATGTGGAATGACATTTGCTATTCTTTTACACAATCACTTCATTCTGAGACCCTTCTGTGGTTCTTCACTATGACATATATCTTCATTGCCTAACAACCATTATCACAATGACAGAATCTTCAGCACTGATGTCTGTTCCCATTTTCCAGATTTCTGACTACATATGGCTATAACACTATATGTGGTTTCTTTCTGTTTTGAGAATGGATAGTTTGGCTTTTCCCTCTTTAATTCATTAATTCTTCTATGTTGGCTTTTCTTCTTATTCTGTAGCAGTTCTGTTTCCAAGTAAGCTTTTGGAAAGAACATTTTTGAAAACTGTCTAGAAAGGAAATAGTAATTACCATCACATCATTGAATCTTCAAATTTTAGAAGATAATTTAGAACATATAGAAAATAATTTATATCATATATATTCAGAACTGTATGATATATTCTTCATATATCTACATTGTGGAGCAGCTTTGTGTTCTGATCTGTGTTACTGCTACGTACTATGAAAGTCTGTAGTCAGAAATGGTTCATGTTTTAGTATATCCTGCATGTTTCTTACCTTGTTACCACTTCAGTGCAGATTGCTTTCAATTCTAACAAAATTCCCTCAAAGTTTTTACACAGTAATCTTGCAGTCTTTCCTAGAATTTTTTTTTATAAGTATTGTATTTCTTTTTATGATCTCATCTTTCATGGTACTTTTTCTGCAAAAGCTACTTGATGCAATCTAGAAAATATAATTCTGTATAATTTCAAAGAAAACTTCCCATTAAAAGGTTTTTTTTTAATTTAAATACTGAAAGTACATTAAATATATATATAAAATATTATGTATTATAACATACAACCTATAAAATTAAAGATTTCTTTTGTGCATAAGGGTAAATATTCTTTTTATACTATCTAGTAAAGCTATTATAATAACCTTTTAAAATACCTTTTCCCAACAAGACAATTATTGTTATTTTATTGTTTGCATATAATTTTACTGATTTTTGCTCCTTTTTTTTTAAAGATATATTTTCTAATTCTAATGCTAATTAGAAAACTTGTTTGGCTTATAGTCCTAATGATTTTTATATCTTTATTATGTTATTGTGGCTCTAGCTTGTTGAAATTTGTCTCTGGACTCTTCTAAGTATTAAGGCTTTTTACTTTTTGTAGTATTGTGTATATATGACATGTTTGCCAAAACAAAACTTTGTATTTGGGCAATAGCATGCAATTTAGAATATTCTACTTTTTCTAATACCTGTCATGCCAATGTTTCTTTATACTCTATTTCCACATTAAGAAAATACTTTATTGACACTGACAATCAGGTTTGTTATCAGAAAAGCTACAACTTATTTATAATCTGTTGTTGCCTTAAAAGTAACCTAGAGTCAAGGCTTTACCTTGCACTTGTATACACTTTATCATCTGATTAAATGCCTTTGTATTGATATATAAGTCCTTCTTCACAACAGTAGTCTAAAAACCAGGAGATGCCAAAACACTGAAAATTATTCCTGGATGACTTTTTATATTATATTTGCACAGCTTAAAAAAGAAGATTTATAGTCTAGTTCCCAGTAATACTCAGGTTCACTTTCACAAATCACATTTGTATAGATGCTATGAGAAATATCTTTGCCTTGTAGATGAGGGAGGGGTTGTATCAGAACATGGCAAGAAAGAATGCTGCCGTACACTGAATTTCCTTTAGAAAAAGTGGGGATGGTGGCACAACAAAAACTAAATCCAAGCAAGAGCAAAATTAAATACAATAACTTAAGAAAACTCTGAACCCAATTTTTAAGTAATTCAATTTGGGAGGGGTATCAGAAGAGCTCTAGTCAAAATTCTTTCTTAAAACAGGGTCAGCTGTGCAGGCACACAAGACTGCTAATGGCTTTGTCTTACTGTGCAGCCTTTCTGCAACATTTTCTAGTGCAAGAGAGTCCTCCATAGGAAAAGGTTTTTCCTTAAGTCTAATTAGAACCTCTTGTTTCAATGATGTTCTCCCACCATACATCACTGGAAAGAGCATAAGTTAATCTTCTTTATGGCTTTATCAGTATTTAGGACCTGTTTTGGGCTTCTTCTGAAGCTGCCTGTTCTCCAGTCTTGATGAAAGAACCCAAGTTACTTCAACTTCCCCTTTTAAGGGCAAGTACTTCATAACTTTACCTGCCTTGGTGACACCCCAATGAACTTCCTTTAGTTTGTCAACATCTTCATTGTACTGGCGGACCCAAACCTGGACTCAGAACTCTAAAAGCACTCTAACAGCTGCCAGATAAGGAGGGAAAATTGTTTTTATAACTCTGCTCCAGACATTTCTCTTTGTCAGTATACTTCAACTGAAGCACAATGAGTATTGATTAAGCCAAAAATAGGGAATATTGAAATACTCTTTAATTCATAAGTCTGTTGTTTCTAATAGTTTAAAAATTACAGAATGAGATGTTTACCTAAGATTCATGTCTGTCAATATCTGTGAAGGTAGGGGCATCACAAATAGTTGGAAGGAAAATTCTAAACATAAACCAAAAGAGAATACAGGGACATTCAAAAACTTGTCAGTTTTAATAAAACCTGTGTACCCTGTCTAGTCAATGTCGACAAACACTTGACTATGTGCCTAGAATTTTTTGCTGTTGCTGCTTATCAGCTCAAATGAGTTCTTAGATATTTGCAAAGTTGGTACTTCTTTATTGCCACATTAGGCAGTGCTGGTTAATTAGGATGGACCTGTCATCCTGGATGTAAAAGCTGAGTGAACTCTGAGTCATGTTCATAAAAGTTGTGGCTGTATGTTCTTTTTTTTTTTATTAGCTATTTTTTCGTGTGTATGCATTGAAGAAATAGGCCTAAAAATGCACCTACTTTAATGCTAGCATTACTACTTCATTTCAAAGTAGCTGCTATTATTTATATTTATAGTCCTTCATCTAAGTGTCAGTTTGTAGGTTTGTTTGGATCTTGTTCTTCCTTTGTACATGCAATTCTCTGTGGTATCTATGTGCAAAAACCTTTAATGCTTTTACTTTTTCTAATCTACAAATATTTGATTTTTGGATATTGTTACTGTACTGTAGAAGAAGCAGACCATCTCTTCATGCTTTTATAGCTCATAGCACAGTGGTTTCTCTTCTAAACCAAGGTCCTGCTTCTGAAAATCAGTAGTAATTAATCAGAATTCATTACTTGAAGTGGTGTAACAAAAGATGTTTAGTGGTAGGGGCAGCATGTTAATATATTAGAGTAAACCTTGAGCATTTTCTATAAAAATACCCTAGTAGTCATGGGGTTATGAATCAGGAAAATTGTAATTGCTTTCTGGTAGGGGATGAAGTATTTATAGTTTTCATTTAGGAAGAAAGTTTAGTCTTGATTTCTATTATTTTGATGCTTAACAAAAGTATTTGATTTTTTTACTGTGATTTTTAGTTTTGTTCTACTCCACAATTTTCTTAAAAAAATATTTCATCCTCTAGTCTTGTCCAAATAAAGCAGATGATCACTATTTTTTCATGTTGACAAAAAATGCCTATTTTATTTATTATATTCAAAGGATGTGTTCAACCTTTAGAGTTTAATAGAAACAAATACCAATATAGAGAAGAAATATTGCAATCCTAAGAAAGGAATAAAAAGTAATAAATGTAATCGTGACAGTTTAAAAGCCATTTTGAAAAGAAAGGAAAATTTTTCTGTGCCTTCAAATTCATTATTAAATAGAATTATTTTATTTTTTCATAGCATGGCTTTCAGAAGTCTTAATTTTCATACCAGGTGGCATTCCCAAAGTGGGAAAGGAAACCTATGATCCCAAGAATTAAGATCCTATGGCAATATGGGGGGAGGGAAGGAATCCTTTATCCTTGTGGGTAATTTCTTAGAGAATTGAAGGCCTATTTAAGTACCTAAAGAAAACAAAAATACTAATTATATTGGGGGTTCTGAAATATAAAGAGTTGCTATTTTCTTTTGGAATAATAGTAGTGATCTGTAGTGAAAGTTCCCAAGGAAAGAATTAAAATAGTTAAGACCAATGACCTATGAGCTGATGCTGCATGTTCCTTTCCATAAAGGCACAACCTGAATATGTGGACCTCCAAAGAAGGCGATGCGGGCAAAGATGACACTGAGAATCTCAACTCATAAAGAACTCCTGAGATAATCCCCTTTCCAGTTATAGAAAAAAGGGGGGCAGGGAGGATGGGGAGAAAAAGTTTGTGTCTTTGGCTGTGTCTGCAAATTTGAGCATGCCCAAGTGTGTCCTTGGGCACTGAACTGTGTGGCTCTGCTACTGGAACTTGTGGTCTTTCCTGTGACAGAGCATTCTGTTCCATTGTCAGCCACCCCTGAACAATTTATGGCATGGCTCAGCTGTCAGGACATTGCAAGGATTTTATCCAGAGCCAATTTTAAAAATCTTCTTCCTGGCTGGGGTCCCCAGCACAAGAAGGACATAAATTTGTTGAAGTACAGAGAAGGGCCATAAAGATCATCTGAGGTCTGGAGTTCTTCTCCTATGAGAAAACACTGAGAGAGTTGAGGTTGTTCAGCCTGGAGAAGAGAAGGCTCGGGGTGACCCTATTGTACCCTTTCAGTAGCTAACTGAGGCTACGAGAAAGCCACAGAGGGACTTCTTACAAGAGCATACAGTGAAAGGACAAGGGGGCCAAGTTTTCAAACTGTGAGAGAACAGGTTTAGGCTCCATACTAAAAAGTTCTTTTCTGTGGGAGCCCAGAGCAGTGATGGATGCTCTGCTCATGGAAGTGTTCAAGGCCTGGTTGAATGGGCATTGTGGAAGGTGTCCTTACCTGTGGCAGGGGATTTGGAACTAGATGATCTTTAAATTCCTTTCCAACCCTATCCTTTCTGTGATTCTTTGTCATCTTGCTTTTTTAAATGAGAACAACCAACTAACTAACAGAATGTTGGTCCTTGCCAGCTGATCTTGATGACCAAGAACTGTCATAGTTGAGGCTATTTACATATTTACAGATATTATCTCATAGAGATTTTTTTTTCAGTTCTGAAGAGGGAATAGTTCAGGTGTATATATGTAGTTAAATATATGCTTATTTTGTTATCAGACTTACGGCTGGTACATACACTAGAAAAAATAGTTTCTACTTATGTATGTGTTCCCATGACGAATAGAAAATCTGTGGGTTTTTGGTGTTCGGTTTTTTTTGAGGAACATGTCAGCTATTGTGCTGAACAAGTCTGTGATTTGTTTGTGAACTTTATTTTTCCAGATCCCATGAACATTTATATTTTGATTTGGTTAATCATGTGGTAGACTGAGCTCTCAAGAGGTTGGTTATTGGTCTGAAAGTTGCTAGGTTTAGTAAGAAAATTCTTACTGATCTGATTTCCGTATACATTATGCCTGTTTGTTTTAATGTAATCCAAGTAATAATGTTCACCAGAGCCCATCGCAAACAGAAGGAAAATGTTTGTAAATTTAAGCTACATATCATGAGGGGGTTTTTTTACAGTGAAAATATTGTTTGTTTACTGCCTTGTGGTTTTGATCAAAACAACTTTTCCACAGCCAGTCTGACCTGTTTTTTCTACCATCTGTGTCTTTGGGGTGTTTCTTTTCATGGTTGGTACCTTTGGACTATCAGGAACAGAACCAGTTTGCTGGATATCCTTCACCATTTGCTGCTTAGAATTCTGTTGTCACATTTTCAGAGGTTGTTACATTATTTTACATAAAGTCTAACTTTTTTCCTTTGGTTTTTCTTCCCCACATGAAAATCCTGTTGTTATTGTTTATTAAAATCTTTTCTACAAACATTAAGCTCTCACCTGGCATCCAAAGAGACTTAAATAATTATCTTCCTCACTGCTACATAGGATGCTTTTCAAGGTTTATCCCTCAAGTAACATTTTTGATTTTCAATGAATTTTGAAACATAAAAGATTTTAATTAGAATAACTTTTGTAATTTACGACTTTCAGAAATGTCCATTCAAGGAAGCTAAATCTATTTTCATGTACACCCAGGCTTGAGAATTGAAAACATTACATCTTCTGTTGTTAATGCTGTTTCTCTAAAGACAAAAAGAATGAGACACGCTGCTTTCAGTTTTTCCACTGCTCTTTTGTTGAAAATGGTCTGGAGCAAATCCTTTGTCAGAACAGATAGTGGATATGCTGGCATCAGCTGTGTCTTCATAGCAGCTTAAAAACCAGCTGAAAAGATTCAGAATGTCTTCAGTCTACTTGTGCTTTAAGAGAAACCTCAAATCCCTCACTATATTACTTGTGACAGCTTCTGAATTTTCTAGTACTTGTCATACAGTGATGGTAACTGTGATCTCAATACTGAATTTCAGACCTCTTCTTCACTGAAGAGATAACCATCTTGGTAACATTAATCTTACTTCTCACAATAAAATCTATGTGCTTCGTTTTTTCCCGATGACTTGAAAGTTGTTCATCAAATTCTGAAACTGAAGAACCATTAGAGCATGAAATCTTCTAAACACAAGCCCTCCATAATATAGATGCAATTTAAAGCTCTACTATTTATATATCACTACTAGCAGGAGTTGTATTGGGACAATCAGCAATTTCTGTCTAGGTAAATTGAATTTTCCATTAAAAAAAGAGACAGGTTTGTTTTGGTGACATTATGACTTCTAAAGTGTAAACCACTAGCATGTGGTCAGGGCAAAAGAGATTTGTCAGGACTGAAGAAGAAAGCTGTCACATTATTCTTTAGTTCTATGAAAATGTTAAATGATACTCTGGTCAAAATTGAAATGGTTTCTCATTCATACCTAACCTTTGTTTTGTTTTGAATACTTTGATTCTCTGTGTATTGACCTTTCACCATGTCCTATAAAATGCAATATATGTGTATCTTGGCTAGTGTTATACTGTCTTGCTTTCTTTTCTTCTGTAGCAATTCCTCTGATGTTTTTTAAATATTCTTTTACCTATTTTTGAGCAGTAGAGTGTGGAGAATTGTTTGGGATTTTTAGAACCTTGTTAAATTAATCTTTATACTCCAAATTACGCCATTCTAGCCTAGTCTGTAATAGTTGAACAGGAAGGGATATACCACTCAATGAGTGTTTGTGCTGTGATAGATGCATTTGGTAAGTTAAAGCATTATTATTCTAGGAAAACATTCTCTTCCATAAATGCTCTGTCCTGCCAGTGTTCACTTTTTCTTGCTACCATTTCTGGTGTGTTGTGTAATAAGAACACTGAATGAGAAATTAGGTGAAAGATACTTAGATTATATAATCTATTTTCTCCTGAAACCTAATTGTTGATCTGGATTTCTTATAATCTTCATTGTCTTGTGAACACTGGATTTTGTTCTTGAGTCTAACTGAGAAATGGCTGCGTAACATGTTGTACTCTTTTTATTCCTGTTCAAGGCAGTGATATATGTTTAAGTCAGGTGGCCAGTTTCTGGCAGATTTCATGGTACACCTTTAGGCTGCTTTACTGATCCATACTTATATGTGTAACATCATCCTGAAAGAAAATCAGGAGAAACTGAAGCTCTAGTACAGTCTTTTGTCCACTTTTCTCTTGCCTAATATTCTTTTGCCTAATTTTCTCTATTATTTGCATATTTGGTTGTTAATATTTTTTGTATTTGTTTTCTTTAAATATATTAATTTTTTTTCAGAAAAATGTAGTTTCTCTTTCTGCTTCAGTTTGGTAAGGATGTGTGCATCTGATTACAGTAGTGCCTGGATCTGAACAACTATCTCAGCTACTTTCCAGTGCCTTTTGACCAGCATGTCTGTGTTTTGTAACTGTTACTCAAAGAACTCTCATGGCCAAAGGCTTCAAATGTCATTGTCTACCTGTTTATCCTAATTTCTGCATGTTTTCTCTTTTCCAGTTGAGTAGGTCATGTAGATCTTATATTCAGCTACTCAGATTGCATGTAATCCCATTCTTTCTGAAGTCAGGTCTTTACCAGCTCTTGAGAAGAAAAGGCATACAAGCATAGGATATTTTTGTTGTAAATCCAAGTTTCATTCTCATCATTAGTGACACAGTTATGCAGATGTGTTTCTGAACTTTACAAACATTTTTTCTTATTGCTAGTTATTTATTCTTTGTCTACATAGTACATTCAGAAATACTTGGGCTCTACAAGAGGACACTTCAGCATCCTACAGCTGTTTTTATAGAAAAGAATGGGAACTAATTTGTACACGAGTTGAATATTAATGGATTCCTTACGTTTCTGTGTTCACAGTCTTCTTCCTTATTGATAATTTATGCTCTTTGTCCTCTTGCAAAATAGTGTTACGAACGAGAGTTTGTCATTATTAACAAGTCATAAATGAGTTAATGCCCTCCCCATATGATTATTTGTCACTCTGAAATGCTGCCTTCACTAACTTTCAGGACACATCTTCTCTGTTGATAATTTAAGATACTAATGCACTGAACTGCCCTAGTATCTCTTAAGTTTGATTTCTTATGATTAGTTGTAGGGAAGGAAATCTAGAAAACTATCAAGAAAACTGCCACTCTAAGATTAATTTTTGGTATATATTTTTATGGCCAAGGTTCTATTTCTATGCAAAGTCCTCTAACGGCTCTAAGCCTTTTGTTTGTCAGCAACTAGTAAAAGAAAATGCCAGTAGGGTGGTAGGGCTGGTGTTTATGGTAAGCTACTTCTGTAATTTAAAGAAATTTTTGGGATGTCATCTTGAAATTAAGCACAGAACTTTAATTGTAGTGAGGACTGAAGCCTTATGCAGGATTTTTAACTTGAAAAACATGTGCTGCTCGTGTATGGTTGTTTTCTTCTTTGCCTTAGGAAAGAAAACATTCCTCTGTGGTTTGTAATAAAATGTTTCTGAGTGAGAAACTATTATTTCCAATAGATGATGATGTGTTCCTATAAACAAAATTCAGTGTGAAAACCAAACAAATTGTGTAGTGGAAACCATTAAAATTGACTTTAGGAACACTAGTCATAATATTAAAAGTTTGTTTATGTTGCTGTGTGATTACAGTATTGATTTAATTTTAAAAGGCCATGGTTTTGGTATTGTTGGAGATAACCACTAAAGGTTAATTGAGTTATTTCATTCTGTTTCCTTAACACTGTTTCCTACTTTGTAGCAGAGCAATGTTGAGTCTTTAAACTCTGCTACTCAGCATGGTCTGATCTTAACACACTCTTCAGTCTGCTTTTGAGTCTTCTGGCTCCAGACTGCAGTGATGATTTGGGAGCACAGTCACATCAAAGAGAATAATTTAAGAGGAATTTCCTCTAAAACATCTGTATATGTGATAATGATTTCCTTTTAGATACCACAGTTGTTTTTATGTTTCTAGAAATATAAAATTTATGGAAAAAACCCAACCTTAAAACCGTAAAAACCCCAGAGAAATGCTTTAATAGATTTTTTTCTCCAAGTTTGTTTCACTTTTTTTGAATAATCTTGCTGTTAAAACAGAATCATCTGGTTTTTGAGTACGAAACTGAATGTATTTTTCTACATTGAAAATAGGCTGCAAAATATTTTGAAAGGTAAAGTAACATGGGCTCATGTTTTCCATTGTAACTACCATCTGTGAAAGGATGATATTTTTCTACAGTTTTGATTATATTCTTAAAAACAATTGTTGGAAATTCTGTGTGTCTAAAGCTTCTAGAAGGACTTCAGCTAGAATATATTGTTTTAATTTATTAAGAAAAAAAGCCTGGAGTGGCTTTTATTTATAGTTATTTAATAATATGTTTCATACTTTATGAAACAATATAAATGCTTTTATATCTATGTTTGTAGTCTTCTTGATAGATCAAAGCACTTGGCATAGGCCAAAACCTGTTAAACTTTTTCTGTTTGTGATATAAATTAAAACTCTCTGAAGTGTGGTTTGGCCTAAATCTGATTTATTTCTTTCCTTGGCACTGTATCAGGCTGGTTGTGGTTTTCCATTTGAGTTCCATATCCAGTACAATCTTCATGGATTTTGATTTCAAATACTTGCGTAGCAGCTTTATCTGGATAGTAATAACTTTCTTTGTTAAGTCTTCATTATAACATAGAGATTAGGCTTTTGTAGGGTTTTTTATTGTTTTTGTACAAATTAAACTGAGCTATATCTATGCATGCAAATGATTCATTTGTGTATTATAATTTTGAATTTAATTTTAGATTCTCTAGTAACTTTTTTAGTGAAGACATATTCCAGATCAAATCAATACTGGATGAATCTGCAATGAGAATTTCACGATTTCCTGCAGATAAAGCTTCTTTATTGATGACAAAATACAATATGAAAGGAAGAGTGTACTAGATTTTGTCTCTTTTATATAAATTTCAACCATGGCTATAATGAATGTTTCATTTATTCTAAGCTTTAAAATGTGAAATCTTTAGCTGATTTAATTTTTTTCACCTGATCTTATTGCTACCATATTTAAATCATGGTTGTGAATAGCATTTCCTCCTACCAAAACTGGCTGACCTTGGCAGACTTTATTTACTTTGACAAAACAAGAAAAAAAGCTATTACAATTTTATACACCTATATGTGTGTTTGTGCAAGTGAGGGCAACTTTAGTAAGTTGGATCATTCCACGATATTTTTCCAATTTTATAATTGGTTTGGTTTTTTATAGGCAGTTTTCTTGAACCTCTCAGACAAGGTATTTACCATGGGTATATATTATTAAACAAAAAGTGAGAAAATTTTACAGTTATCTCTCAGGAGGAATATTATCCCAGTACATGAGCTGTTTTTATTTTTCACTAATCCAAACTCACCCATTGATTTGTTTATAAAAGAAGCTGCAAGGGTGACATGGGTTGCTTCACAGTAGGAATATATGATATAAAGTTATCACACAAACGCTTTCAACATAAGTACACACACACACACAAATATACTGCATTAAATTAAGAAGCATTTAATTTAAACTGAATCTCTTAGGACAGTGGTTGTGGGGTTTATATCTGGTCTTGTTATTAAGCATAGCGATTAACAGTCTGTAGTTAGACACACTGTTTAATGCAGAGTCCACTGAACTCATTAGAAGAGTTCTGTTTTGGATTATGCCTTTAGCAGTGCTTATCCATTCCAACATCCCTTACAATTTAATCTAAGTGGAGAAATGCTGATGTTTGGGGATTTGTTGACACAAATCAATAAAAAGAGGCTCTGAAGCGAAAGTACCATTCCTTGACCTGTTTCATGAAAATATCTTATACTGCTTGCTCATGTTGTTCTGGTCCTAGAGCAGAACAGTTGTGCTAAAATCAGCCACACTGAATTCTCAATTTAAATTGTAAGCAGCATATAGATTGATTGTGGAGTAGCTGGGAAGAGGAGACACAAAAATCTGAGTAGTTTATTTTAAACACCTATTTAGGTAAAAATTAGCTATGATAGATGTCATAAACCAGCACATCAGATAGTTAAAGTTACGGTAACTCATATTTAATTCAAGTTGCTCATTTTGTGTCTTTTAACTGTAAGTTCTTTAAAAACATAGAAGAACAAGAATTGGAGGAAATATGCACGTGCTCATAGGATAAGCAAATTAGTGAGTGTTCATGACTGAGAGTAAAAGGCCAGGATGGTAATGCAAAAAAAATTACATCGTGAAAATACTTCATTTGGTCCCGTAAAGAAAAGGAAGGAAACTACCACAGAAAAACTAAACTCAAGAAGGTTTGGAAAGGACTAAGAATAAGAAACTGAAGAAGTTGAGGCAGCATGTCAATGGATGTAAAAGTGACAGAGAATAAAAGCTAAAGAAAATGAGACAGTTGATTCAGAAATACAGCAAGGGAATGCAGACATTCAAAATTACTTTGATTGAATATATTAAGGTGAAAACATACCATGTTTGAAATGTTACTCAGAAATACTGAAATGTAAATGCCTTCTGGATATGTGAGTTAAAGATTTGTCCACAGTATCCGTTTGCCCAGAAAAATAGAAAGGAAAAAGCCAAAGTAAAGTAGTTATATTTGTATTTTATTTTTAATAATATATCACTATACAATTAATCAATTTATAATGAATTCATTTTATAAGTGACAGGTGCATTTTTATCTTGTGCAAAAATAATTCCAGTGAGTTGAAAGTCACATTACAGGGACTTTTTTGCCTGACTTTTATAAAAACAAATTATTTTCATCAAAATGAACTTTTGCCTTCCTCCCCATTTTAATTTTTTATTCCCTCTTCTTCCCATATGATAATGTATTTAAATGGCAGTTGCAATTTACAGTAGGTTTAGTTCTTGTACAAGTAATGGCCTTTTTTTTTAATGTATTCACCGTTATTTAACCAAGTAACTGATTCTGAAATTAACACGGTCTGATTTTGTTTGTAAAAAAGGCAGCACTGAAATGGGCGGTCTGCTATAGCTGATCCTGCTTTAGCAGGGGCTTGGATCAGGTGATCTCCAGAGAACCCTTGTAACTTTCTCTGATGAAAGATATAACTTTCTGAAATACTTACATGATGGGAGAAACTAAATGCTATAAATAGAAACAGATGCATGATGAATATCTATTTCCAACAGAGTGTTTAGCAGTCACACAGTTAACAGTAATTACAAGTCCTGTAGTCCTGCATATTTTGAATTTGTTTTGGTATTTTTCCCACTTTGGAGAAGTAGCTTGCACACTGAGGGGTTTTGGTTTTTTGGGTGTTTGTTTGGTTGACTTTTTTGTTTTCTTTATTTTTGGTTTTGGGAGGAGGTTTTCGGTTGCTTTTTTAGTGGGGGGGATTCATTTGAATATTGTGTAACGTGTACTCGTGTAAGTAAATATTTTAAGGGCTGACAACATTAATTAGTTACTGTTAGCCTTGCCAGTATTTTTTCTTAACTGCTGAGAAGCAGTGTTATTTTTTTCTATTTTTTATCATAGTTTTGTGTTTCTTGTTTCCATGGTAACTTTTTTCTTGCACTGTGCTTCAAAAGAACCAGAGGGTTTCTGTGAGGGCCTTTTCATTATTTACTTAATTGCATGAAAACCTAGCTGAATATGCTGTTCTGTAAAAATCCTCATATATCTCTAGTGCAAATGTAGCTTTTAACTGTTAAGGCATTATAGTTTTTTCTTCCTACCTTTTTAGCAATCATCCAGTCTTTATTCTTTCACATTCAACATATTTTTTAAAAATTGTCTTTATCTACTTATTCTGCTATATTCCTATATAGCATTCTGTGGTGTCAGAATAATTTAAAGCTGTTGACTACAAGCATTTGCACATTGTCTTCATCTCTAATAATTGTATTTCCTGACAAATCAGGCTAAGTGTAACACTGGGCATGCACAGTAAGTTAGAATTTATTGCTTTTTTTCTGCAGTTCTAAAAGGCTAATATCCCACCTACTGTTAACAATCAGAGCATACTACTAAAAGCATACTACTAAATCAAAGCGTACTACTAAAATTACATATTCCTAGTGCATCACTGGAATATGTTGCAAACCAGAGTGTTTTCCTTCTGGGCTATTGCAAGATCTTTCTTGAACAGTTACATTTTATCTTTTCAAGCAAGATTTTGAATCATGCAGTATGGATGAGATTCACTCTGCTTGGAGAATAAATAAGGTAGCAAATAGTCATTATATCCTTCTTCTCTTTCAGGTAGGTGAGACATTGAGTGAGTTCAAGTGGTGCTGGTTGGAATAGTAATTAACACTTCATCCTTCTGTAGAGAGAAACATAAAGAATGCGTAAATTAAGGAACTGAAACTGAGGGTTTTGTCCCTAGAGGCTTAATGGTGTGGTTTCATGGTCCTCTGATGTTAATTTAAATGTCACTGCCAAAGAGGTAGTCTTGCCTGAAGCCATGTATTTCAGTCCTTTCTTTGCATCATCAGTAGCATCTGTCCAGCTTTGCAGCAAGTCTCTTCAGCTCACTCATCCATTTGAAAATGATTTTTTTAAAATACATTAGGGGGATTAGTTTGCAGGCTGATCACTGAGCTTATTTAATTAATTGTGCAGGCAAAGGAGTACTTGTGCTGGTGTAAAAGATGTAGCCAAAGCACCTGCTATGGGCAGAAAAAGGAGGCATGTTCCCCACGTAGATGTGTGGGTTACTGACCCACTCCATCCCTAGCTGTCCCTCTCTGTCTCCTGGGAAATATTTTATTTTCAGAACAATTTAATGCCATATAGTTGTTGTCCGTCTTCCAGCTCCACCCCTCACCCCATCTCCAACTGCACCCTGTGTGTAAGATACACTTGCCTTCTAGTCTTAATTTTCTTTTTCTTTTAGGACAGAAAATAATAAATTTGAATACTTAATAGTTTTAACAGAGGCCAAATACGCCTGGAGGCAGAACCGTGTTGGAAAAAAAAAACAAACAGAAAATGAACCTACCTCTTTATTCACTGTAGGCTATAGGGTGGATTTTTTTTTTTCCCCTGCTTCTATATCTTTCCAGTCCAATCATTTTAAACGCAGACCATTTTGGAACTGAAAAGAAACAATTGTCCTCTTCCATCAGAAGGTTCCTTCTGAAACAGAGTATAGCAGACAGGCAAAATTCTTTCCTGTTTCCCTAACTATTCCAGGAAAATGTAATATGCCAAACATGCATTAAACTGAAAATTTATAGCATGTGTCATTAGGGAGGAATTACACTAACACGCCTAACAGAAAATGCAGAAGCAATACTCATTGGAGGATATTTTTTCATTCAGGTGGGCAACATGAAAGATCACATATTTTAAAATTTTACAGATGCAGCAGAGTGATTAAGCCCATAAGGTACAAAACTTGCATTTGGAAGCCTGAATTTACATGTTTTGCAGCTGTGCATAGATACTGCGATGCCCTGTATTCTGTTAGGAGGTAAAAGAGATGGGGCTAAAATTAGGAAAATAATGCACTTGTCAGTGGAAGTCATAGTTAAAATCTAGTGCATGATATTTCAGAGATTCTGGACCAGCTTTTTAGTAACATGGGTTGACTTTTCTGGTTTTGAGTTTTGTTGTTTAATAAGTACAACAAGCATTTGCTATTGCAGCCAATGTTTAAAATGGCCTGTTACATGAGCATATAAAAGCCGCTTTAAGAAATTTTAATTTGTTTTTTCATTGCAAAAATATTACAGCTGTATTAAAATAATTTTTATGCAACACCTATTAAAGGAGATTTTTTACATCTTCTATAATACATCCGTAGAAGTGAGAGTTAATCACAAGATGAATGTTTTGGGAGATTTTTCATTATTTTGGTTTTCCTCTTGCCTTATAGTTACCTGCCTAATTCCATTAGGAGTTGATTGTATATAGTCAGGAAAGCACACAATTACCCTGTTTACTAGTTTGAAACGAACTCTGTGGTAACATCTGCTTCTAAAGTTTATTTCTGATCATCCTGACTTTAACTGCTTGCCTTGGCACAGGAAAAGGGGAAATCTAGGCAGGAAACTAGAACAAAGAACCTTGCAGTGACCAAAAATAAAATTCCATCTGAGTACGTGTTGGAGGAGGGAGCAGTTTGCTACGCAGGGTATTTTTCTGCAGTTATTGGTGTTCTGGATTAATTAGTCTGTGTGATGTCTAAGATTGCCTAGGGTTTTTGTGTTGAGAATTTTTTCATTGGTCGTTTTGTATCCTTGCCATTTAGATTAGATACCTCTTTCTTTTAAAATAAACTTGTGTAGGTTACCATACCATTTTAAAAAAAATGCAGATGGAAGATATGAGGGAAGTTGAATACGTTTAGACCTGCTGCATGATCATTGTTGAGATGCTGGTAGGGCACTTGCAGGCTGTGGGAATCCTGTTGAGGAGCAGCAGAATTGCTGTGCAGGTGGTAGGAAAAGATTAGTGCTTTGTGTGCACAAACAGGAAACAGGGTTTCAAAAGCGGGAAACAAGTCCTGAGCTGTGATAAACATAATTGCTGCTTCTCCTAGAACTGCTGAGCTTCCACTTATGCTTGTTACCATTAGGGTGAAGTTGCATGTCTGTGGGCTGTGTTCTGAAAGAAAATGTGACAGGACAGCTGTGCATGTGAAAGTGGTTGCACAGTTTCTTGACACGTGAAAGGCTAGACAGTTTATTCTTGAAATGTTGTGTTGGTACTTTTGTAATACCAAAAAGAATAATGGAAGTATCTCAAAAGTACTGGGTAAGTAGAGACTTCTAGCTGTTGTTACACTGGGGGGTGGATTGGAATAGGTCCTACACCACTGATTTATAAAAATGTCTTCTCATCATGATTCTAAAGGTATGATGTGTCTTTTTATTTGGAAAAATAATATGTTGTGCTTTTGAATGAAAAATGTTTCTATATTTATTCAATATAAAAATCTAGCAACAATGAATTTCATTTCTGTTCAGCATCACAAATAATTGCCATAATCCGTTATTCTGTTTCTTTATGGATCCCAGTCTAAGACAAATTTAACCAACTCCTACCTCTGCTAAAAAAATTTCAGTGCAGAGAACGCAAATCGGAAGAGGCGTTCGCCAATACTAAGGATATAGCTGTGGGAAAAAGCCAGGGCTTCCTGGGGGAAGGTCATTTCCTTTTCCTGTATAATCAACAGAAATGTTAGAAGAGAAGTTGTGAATTGTGACAAGCAGGCTTTTAGAAACTGCGTTCTGATTTGATCTGCTCACTATTTGTTAAAACCTACACATTACCTGGTAGATTTTAATATATTGGTTGAGTATTTTGCTTTTTGTTGCCAAGAAAGATAATGAAATATTTGCATGTGCAGAAATGGTTATATATTTGTGGTGTCTCGATTTTAGATGCAGTTGGGTAATTATCATCATGTAAGTCAGTCCTCAATCAGTAGACACTTGATAAATTTGAAGAAATGAAGAGAAAGTTCATTAGTTGAAGGCATTTTTCACATTTCATAGAAAAGTATAAATAGCAGTAAAATCTAAATGTTGGAATCTAAAATGACAGATTAGGCATTCATTGGTTTTATACTTTCAGGGAATTTTGCCTTAAATTTGTCATGAAAATTCAGCCCCCATGAAATTCTAAAATTATATCTATTATCTGAAAAATACTGATTCTCTCAAAGTAGAATCTTTAAATGCTCTAAATTGATAAATGAATCCCTAAATTAAGTTTTAGTCTCTGAAGACAGAGGACCAGTTTGAGAATTGTGAGGCCTCTTAAATCAATAGCAGTGACATTGTCAGATCTTGAGTGCTTTAGAACTCAAGCCTGCTCTTCAGTACACATGGTTTTGGTTAGGATAGAAGCAACTTGGTATGCAGTTCTTGCTCCTAAACAAGAGGGTGTGTTTTATGCAATTTCAGGGGATCGTGTTTGGTATGATGATGGTAAGCATCCAATTTTGCTTTCCTGGTAGCTACTAATGACAGAAGACTGTATGTAAGGAGGATTCCTTTTTCTAATTATGGGTGGAGCAAAAACTTGTAGTAAAGACTGCTTAGCACTGCCTATTTAAGTGTGCTGCTCTTAGCTGCTTGCATTTTTTCAGACTGACCGTAAGTAAATTTTAGAAACACCTGCCACCTGTGTCTAGACAGGAAGGCATATGAGGAGTGGCTGAGGTCACTTGTTTTGTTCAGCTTGGGTACAGGAGATTGAGGGGAGATCTCAGAGCTGTCTATGGCTTCCTCACCAGGGGAAGAGGAGGGACAGGCACTGATCTCTTCTCTGTGATATTGAGGACAGGGCCCCAGAGAACTGCCTGAAGTTGTGTCAGGGGAGGTTTAGGTTGGATATTAGGAAAAGGTTCTTCTCCCAGAGGGTGTTTGGGCACTGGAACAATTGGAAGTGGTCACAGCACCAGCCTGACAGAGCTCGAGAAGTGTTTGCACACTGCTCTCAGGCACATTGTGGGATTCTTTGAGTGGGCCTGTGCCAGGCTAGGGCTTGAACTTTGTGGTTGCTTTTAACTCAGGATGCTCTATGATTCTTTATGTGGACTTACATTTATTGGCTCTGATTGGATAACTGGGGGAAGTCTAATAAACACACAACTTTTCTTCTGAGTGTGTAACATGAACAAGCCTAATCGAATTGTAGGCACCTGCATTTCCTCTTTAAGAATGACTGTTGCTATTGATTAAAAACATTCTTGCAACTTTGTTTGTTTGTTTAACAAGGGCAATGAGCCTGCCTGAGCTGATACATTAATGCAAGCACATTGCCACTTGTACTCAAGTTACACCTAAGGGACCTAATCCAGGTCCAAGCCAATGTGCAACATTCCAATGTAGTGACTGCACACTGGGAGAAAAATCTTGTAGGTGTGTCACTGAACTTCTGTAGTTAAATGAGCCTCCCAAATTACATAATGTCCAAACATCAAGACTGTGCACAGAAGATTTTGTGTAGCTTCACTGGTGAAGAATGTGATTTTCTTCATGCTCTTAACTGCTATATTTGTATAGCTAAACTCTTGCTTTGGATACTTGGCAATCTCAAAGTTTAGTTGTTCTTCATTCAAACCATCAAGCTATATGTTTCTTACTTTTTCTTAAAAATAGTCACCTTCAGAAATATACCTTTTGATTATACCCAAAGACTATATAATTAACACCTTAACTAGACCCTTAGGATGATTTTTCCTTTCCATGTACACAGGGGGTATAGTGAATCTTTTGAAAACTTTTTGTTACAGCCGTTTCATAGAGAGCCCCCATAGATCTGTTGAGTAAGACATATTGCCCTTTCAATGGCATTTTTAGAAGAAGAAGCTTGAAATTTGGCAGACGTGTCCATGTATTAAAAGTATTTTTGTTTTCCTTGTTAAAATTTGCCTTATATATTTTATAAAAGGCTAAGTTAACATGTGGTTATTAGATACATATTACTTTGGCTACAATGTTACTTCATCTTTTTTGTGGTCACACAAAATGACATCTAGTTGGAAATGACATCTAGATATTTGTTAGTCTCTAAGGCTGTTACTCAAAAAGGTTTCAGCTAGAATGGCATCATGCTGAATTTTAAAATGCTTGAAAACTGCAAACCCTCTATGAGCAGATAGTTCCTGTGTTCTATCACTTTTACATTGTAAAATATTTTGCTTACCTTTAAACAGTATTTCCTGTTTCAATTTGTGTCCATTGCTTCTTGACCTTTCATTAGATCCAAAGAGTGTGGTTTTGTCTTCTGTATTTCCTTCCATCAGGTATTTAAATACATTGAGAAGAAACTGGTGAGGTTCTTCCTAATGGATCTCAGGATGCCATAGGATTTTTTTGCTGCAAAGGTGTAATGCTAGCTCAAGGGCAATTTCCTGTTGACCAGACCTGCAGGGCCTGTTCTACAAAGCTGCTTTCCAACTTGTTGGTTCCCAACCTGTTCCCAGTCCAAGGCAGAGGGTTATTTTTAACCTATTCCTTTACTTACTAGTTGCAAAAAGGAAACAAAAGTTGAGAAATCTAACTAGACTTTTAAAGCAGATGAGAGAGTCACATGTTGCATAGAATTGCATAATGTAGCTGATTAGATGAGGTTTCTTTTAATCTACATTTGATTTCTTTTAATCTACAATATGCATGACTAATGAGCAAAATTGCTAATATTTCAAAACTAATAGATTGGGATTTTTTTCTTTAGCTCCTTCTGCATTACTAAAATTACTTCTCAAAAATTTTAATTTCATCATGCCATTACTCATTTTGCAGCATGACATCATGCTAGTATGATCGTTCACTGTATTGAAAAATGTTGATAAACCAGAGTAAGTGAAATGGAACAAGCAAAGTACTGTTTTGATGAGGCAGCTTGATTTTGGTATTTTGTAACTGACTTAGTGTTTGCTGATTGGAGCTGTCAGAGAAATAATTCACCTGATATAGCTTTGCCATATTCTCAGCATCAACCAGGGAAAAGCAGCTGTTATACCTTGATATATTTTCTTATTTGTTCAGCTGAGATACCTTTCATAATGTCTTGGAGATTTTTACTCTTTTTTTTAAAATTTTTCTCCTGTTCAACTTCAAACTGAATTACAACTTTCAGTTTTTGGATTCAAAGACTCAACTTCCACTCTAAAATAAGGGGTGGTGTTTTTAAGTACTTTTTTATCTTAAACAAGGATTCAATGTTTTAGAAACTTATATTGATACTATGGACTCTGAGAAGTTTCAGAACTTTAAAGTTTTCCTTTTTCCCCTTATTTTTCACTTCATTCATCACCATTGGAATTAGAACATCTCCCATACATTATTCTTTATCATAGTGACATATACATGCAAATTATTCATTTAGACAATAGTGTTTCAGTTCTTTTTCTCTGCTCCAAATAATACCATGTACATTCAGTTTAGTACAACTGCATTCCTCTCACAAAAGGTTCATACGGACCATGTACTTGTGAAACTGGAGTCAAATGATACCAGCTTCATGGTTTTGACCATATTTTTCTTGGATTTTTAGTGGGACATTTTTTTTGAATGAGGAGAAAAAGACTGTTGGCCATGCTGCTAAACAGAGCCTGCTTTTGGCCTCCCCTAAAGAAACTGGGAATAATTGTACTCTGATAATAAAACCAGTACAGAAAATTCCTTTACCAGAGCAATAGAATTTGTATAGCTATTAAATCAGACCAGCAATGGATAATTAATCCTCCGTTGATGTGAAAAAACCTCGAGCTTTATACAGAAAGTAAATCAATTTCAACATATGTGAATTAAGTATTATTGGAAAAATTCAGTATGTTTTAAGTTCAACATATATTTTCAGAATTCTGGTATGACTCACTCTACATTGTAGTCTGTTGTTGAAGCTTAAAGGTCAGAAACAATTCAGAAGCCTGCTGCTTAAAACTAAGTCTTTTTAATCCATAATTATCACAAGTATGCCCTGTTTTCAAAAACATGGTAAAGGTTGTCTTATCAGTTCCACTGAGACATCTGAAAATAATATTCATTCAAATAGAATAATTTCTGTTAAAAACCAAACAAACAAAAACAAGCCCCACATCTCTAAGAGAGCAATTTATCTCCTAGAAGGAAAAGAAAAAAAAAATACTGTTCCTTTAAAAAGAAATTAATAGCTTGATCCATTCAGGAAAGTAGGGCGTGTATGAAATCTGTGTTCATTGTGAATCACTTGGGCATATTGCACTAATCAGATTGCATTTCTTTAATTTACTGATATGATTTAAATCTACCTGATTGTTTGAATGCCACTGGATTGAGAACTATAAAATCATACTTCTGTGGAAATTAAGATATTTTTATGTGGTTTTAGTGTTTGTGTTTTCTTTTGTGGCAGAGCTGCTCAGACATATTTGTGTGGGATCAAAAATAACCGTTTCCATAAATCAGGAGAAAATCATGGCCATTAAATATAGATGTGTATCTATTATGATAAAGCTAAATACAGTTGTAAAAAGTTGGGGGTTAAGGTTTGGTTTTTGGGTTTTTTTGTTAATGGATGAATGGCTGTACAAGTCACATATTGTTTATATGCTGTAGATAATGTAGAAATGAACAAAAGTCAGCACAACAGGAAACATATGCTATAGTAGTTAGTTCACACCTGCTAACTGATTTGAATAGGCTTGGAGATAACATCAGATAAGGAATGAATTCATTGTTCATTCAGAGCACTGCAACTGTTTTCTACAAAACCTGACCCTTTACAGTTCTTTCTTTGTCAGGGCATACTTAAATTCAATGGTCTTTGAAAAATGTGTGTTTCTACAGGCACACTTCTGCTCAGTGTACAAGTGTAATCAGAATCTACACTCACAGGTCCTGATGTTCATTTCACAGGAACACTTTCGTGGTTCAAAGATTTAAAGACATTTCTCACCCTATTGAAATTTCAGTTTCATGTGTATTTCCTAGTGTTAGCTTAATAAATCAAGATATTAGGGTTAATGCTTTCCAAAGCTAAAGTGAGAATAAAATACGTGGCAGTGGCGAGCTACTTGAATAAGGGAGGGTAGTAAAGTACACAACAGTAAACTTTGAATAATCTTTCTTAAGTTAAGAAAAAATTAAATCACAACTTGCATTGTCTATTGTAAAAAAAAAAAAAAAGACAAAAGGATAGAAAGTTAATAAAAAAATTCTTGAATGGAACCTTGGAGTACAGCTTCTGTAACTTAGCTTTTGCTTCTGCTTGCATACACAGCTTTTGCACACATTTACTCCCTATGTTCTCAAACAAGTTTCATCTCATTTGATTGTTTCCACATTTTTCATTAGCTCAAGTTTTGTAGATGAGATTTGGCATGCAAGACAAATGATACTTTGGGTCCTAAATTCTTTTCCAGAAAGCTACAGAGCCTTTGCTTTCCTTGCCATATGTGTCAAAACCAAAGAATGCTTGTATTTTGTTGCTGAGATGATGTATGTTTAAAAGTGTGTAGAGAGCGTATTAGGCTACCTTGTTTAGGCCAAGTATAATAAAAAAATATGAAATTAAAATTGATTTGAGTTTATGTATGCCTTACATAGGGTTTCTTTGTGTTTACCATTTAAATGTTGAACAACCACCTCTGGAAACAGGGCATCAGATTTGGTAGTAATTTTAGTTATATTTCCAGTGTTTTCTCTAGTTATATATGTATTTATACTGTTTCTTTCCTAGGAATGCTCTGACAGACACATGGCCCATGTTCCAAATCACACCTCTGACAGTGTTGCTGTCTGCAGCCCTGGCAAGGGACTGTTCTGTCCTCAAGACAGGACATTTGATCCACTCGCAGATCAACTCCTCAACTACCACAGGTTTCAGCCCAGCATATTACAGTAAAGCAGTTCCAATTTTGGATTATCCTGACATGTCAGGCTGAAAACTGAAGGTTCAGGAGTTCATTTCTAATCTGATCAGATGCTGCTGTTTCAGGGACAGCAGCATCTGTCAGAAGGGGGTTGTTGCAACTGGGGTAATAACTGATTTAGCTGTTTGTCCGCTTTTAGTCTCCCTATACATATCTGCTAGGATCTTTAGGGTCTGCACCTGCATGCTGAAGTAGTGAATTTTTTTTTTCTTTTTATTAATAATAAACTCTGATTTTTTGCAGTAATCTCCAAAATGTAAAGCTCTCCTTGCTGCTTTCATTGAAGGCATTACTTTTAGTAGTAAATAGAGATCATATCTGTAGTGTAACAATCCACTACTAGCAGTCTGTTTGCCAAGGGAAGAGATATTATTTACACACAATCAGGACAAAACAAAAAAAATACTCTTTTATGATAGTATAAGATTTGGTTATATTCTATTTTTAAATGTAGTAATTTTTAACTTTGATGTTCATTTACCATCAAAATAATAAAGTCTTCATTCCAAACTGAATTTGTAGTCTTAATTGTTATAGTAAAGTGCTTTTGGTGTTTTAACCCAGAAATGTTGGCATTTTTTGGGAGAGACTAGCATATAGAGGTTAAAATAGATAAAATGTTATGAATTAGTGTGGAAAATAAACTAAAACCTAGCAGCATGTAATTTAATTTTGACGGGTTCTGTATGTCATGGCTGAGAGCAATAAACACAATATAAATAAAAGTAATAGTATTGAATTCAAATAAGAGGGCTGTGAAGAGTTATAGTCTATATATTTCTGGCAAGTACAGTTCTGGAAAGACAGTTGCCAAAAGTGATTGATTTTAAAACTAATTCTGACGTAACAAACCTGCTTTTAAATGCATTTTGGTAAGATTTATACTCAAATATCTGCAGCATTTCCTAGCATAAAGGGTACTGTTTTTCAAAGGCAAATATATGACAAAGAAAAATATATAAGAATCATTACTGCTGGTTTTAATACTTTTTCTGGCTCTGCTTTTAATGTGCATACCAAACAATGTGATTGTGTCTCTTAAAATTAATGTTATTGTAGAAACAGCTTTAGAAACAGTTTTGTAAAAAACTGTTTTTGATTAAAAAAACCAAAGGATTTAAAAAACAAAGAAAGAAAAAACCCCAACCCAAACAAAATCCCCCCCAAAACCCAAACAAAGACAAGCTTGGTTTAATGAGAGGTGTAAAAATATTAGTAGCATCATGTACAGAGGGTATAAGTTTACAGTAAGACTTGGTAAGTGGATTTTGTTCCCAGTCTATTAAATGAAGCATCTTGTACTCCATGTAGATGCCTACATCTCATGGCAAAATCAGTCAAATTTGAGGACTGCCAATGACTAGTGGAATCAGATTTTGTATAATTTTAATTTTTTTCAGTATTTTCATATGATAGAAAAGCCAGAATTTTGTAAGCCAGCTTGCCTAATCCTCGATGATTAACTGCATTCAGCACGACAACTCTCTCTGAGCCATTTTAATCACTGTTGTGAGGAAAACTGAACGCATCAGTTACCGTACAAATGTAACTGCTCTTAAAATCCTGTCCCTGGAGAAGTCTGAGGCTCTTGGAGGACCAGAATAGTCCTGCTGCATAAACTGATAGTAGTTGTTTCGTTGTTGCTTTGTTGTAATGCTTTCCTTCTTTCCCCTGGTAATTATTTTAAAGATATTTTTTGAGCCTGCTGTTTTTGTAAAAATGTACAAACATTCTTCCCACCCTGGCAAGGGATTTTAATAGCTAGCTTGATGTCACTGCATTTGTTCTCAAAAACACTTTGTAATTGTGGTTGTCTTTATAATAATAGATATTATGCTTGTATTTTCCTGATTTTTTAGTGATTTTTAGTAAGCATTGATAACTCATGCTAATTTAAAAGAATAGAAGTTGCCATGAAGAGTTCTTAGTTGCCATCAATTACTGCCTAAATTTTCTAAATAGTTATCTCAAAGGATAAGTAACCTGGAACAACATTTTAGATATTCATTGTGAAATATTGTGTCTAAAATCATAAATCCTTATAGATAATTTCCTTTGTATCACTCTTTATCTATGTCTTTGTTAGATGTATTTAGATGATATGATGTGAGTGTAATCTTAAAGAATTTAACACCATGTAAATGTCGATTTTATTGTAGAAGGTTAGTGTAAAACGTTGAAGGAAATGCATTGATTTTGCCAAGATATTTTAAGAAATTTCTACCTTCTGAAGAAATATATTCTCAATGGAAAGATTCCTGGCTTTGTAGTGGTTTTAGTAAGCTGAATCCAGTGAGTCTAAATGAAGAGCAGGTTTTTGACACCTGTGTTTGTGCATTCAGCCAGACTGCACGACACCTATGGTGACTCTCACCTGCTGCCATCGCCTGTTCCCTCCCACCTGCTGCTATTGCCTGCTGGCACTTGCTTGACTTTCAAAAGAAGCTAAGGTTGGTGGAACACAATTAAGAGAAGCAAGTTTGACTGGTAGATACCTAGGTAAAATCTGTAGTAAATTCTTACTTTGTTTTGTAAAGTTTGATATTTATTTTTGAAGAAGGAGCTAGAATTTTCAGCTTCTAGGTGTTGGTTATGCTTACATTTTTGTTAGCATAAGCAGTGGTATAATGAAATAAGATACTTTCTTATAAAAAATTTTCCTTCCTTTTCTCCCTTCCTGTGTTTTTTAATTATTCTTTTCTCCTGATTACAGGCCATAGTTGCAAAGCAGTGGGTGGCAGTCATAACTTCATAGATTTCTGTAGCCTGGCCACCTGCCAATACAATTATCAACTTGAAACTTAGCTGAGGAGTTTGACAATTTGGAACAGGTTTTTACAAAGTCAAGATTTTGTGGAGATAGTCTTAGCTCTTGTATCTCAGTCAAGGGTCTGAGGTCTTTGAAAGCATCTGGCCATCTTTTCATTTCAGGCAACACTTAACTCCTTAGGGATTGTTTGGATACGGTAACAAAGCAGTTGTTGATGCACCAGGTACTTGTGCAGTTGAAATCAAGAGGGTTTCAACTGTACATCACAATTCTGTCATTATGTTAGCTTGTTGCAGATACTAAGAAACTTTATGAGATAATACTGATAACATATGTGCTTAAGAAGTCAGGAAGCAGCTTTTAATGGTTTTATCATACTGGTGTAAAAAGTTACAAGGACTAAGGTGAGATGCAATTTTTCACAATTCTTACTTTCCACACCAATAGCTTGGCTTATTTTGTGTCTTACTGTCTGTTTGCTTCAATCCTTTCTGTTTTTTTCCTAACTGAGACTGCCTTTAGCTTGAATTTTGTGGTCAAGATTCAATTATATTCATTATCTTTTCAACTACGTTCTTATTTATGTTCTTTTTCTTCACAGGAACATAACACATGACTGAGTAAAGGACCTCATTGTTGCCATTAACTATGAACTTTGCTTTTTCATCTACCTGTATTTCAGTTTGAACTACAAAATTATGAAATGTATTTTAACATTTCTCCCTATTACTTATACAACTAGGTCTTGGTTTTGCCTGTGTCAAAAGTTCTTAAACTACCTAGTTTAGGATTGTCTGATATGTATACTTGAACTACATAGGACACAAATAGGTATTCTGACAAATCCTGGTGAAGGAAAAGCAAGTCCTAAAGGACTGCCATGGGGAGTTAATAGACAGACAAAAAGTAAAATTCCTGAGTACCCCTTCTAAGGATTCTTTAGAGGAAAAAAGAAAAGAAATTTTAATCCTAGTTATGATGTCACTCATTCAGTTATAAGACGCAGAATATTATCTTGAAGTAGCTGGCAGATAGCTAAATCTGAATTTTATTTTAATATGATTTTAATAATTAATGCAGCAATCAATAGAGTATACTTTTAGAGAGATGATTGATTGAAGTATCCTTTAATTGCAGCCTCTAATTAGAATTGATGGCTCACCACCCTAGTTCTTGTCTATTATATTAATAATTACAAAATTGATTTGATTCCATTTTAATTTTGATCCACTGAGGAGCTGTGTGGCTCAAATTCACATCCTTGCAAATGAAGGTGACTTCCTGACAGAGATGATATGGCATTGCCTCTTATTTATATGCATGAAAATATGTGCATTTAAACTATAGTTGTTAGCACAATTCTGTTTAATCATGTCCTATCCAATTATTTATTTTAGGCAGAGTGAAGGAGCAGTGGCAGCTATTGGGCTGTTTTGCTTCTATATTTGCCCTTTTGTTGTTATGTTAAATATTTCTTAGTCAGAGACAATGACAGTGGAGCTTTATAGTGGTAGGTGCAAGAATGCAACTGGTGGTTGATACAAAAACACTTGGGATATTAGCATTAACAAATATGTGTTATTGGATTTTTGCATTTTTTTTCTTCTATCTCTCTGCATGTATTTTTCATATGAGACCATTCATGTTAAATGAATGGTCTCATTCATTTAACATTGAAAGAAATGTAGAAAGCAGCTCTTTTATTAACCTACAAAATATTTCTAGAGAGGTGTGTATGTATCTATATGTATGTAAATTATATAAAAATAAAATTTAAAATGATATAAAATTATCTAAAAAAGAAATCTTCTTTCCCCATGGACAAAGCAATGCTTTACATTCATCCTTTTTACTTTTGATTGACCTACTTTCTTTTTGACATCCATTTGCTTTAATAAACCTCCAAGATCTAAAGGATAGTGTTCTTTTTCTGTTACTGGGGGGAAAAAAAAAAAAAAAAAAGGCTCAAGCCCAAAAAACTGTCAGAATCCTTTGTGATGGATTTTCAGCAAACTCTACTTTTCTGTATCCTCCAGGTGACCTGTTAGATGAGATACCATAGTGTTGGTTAGAAAAGTTAGTGTTACCTTGCATACTGTGAGAAATACTGTAAGAAAAAATTTTTTTCTGAATCCTTGTTGTCTTAGGCTAGTGATGTCTGTGGGTAGTCCACCTGATTAGAATACAGTGGAATTTTTTGTGAAATATCTCTGTCTTGTGTGTGAAAAAGATACAGAACTTTTCCCAAAAGGAAAGCTGGTCACATTGGTGGTCTTTTTTAAAATCTGGAGGTTTGTCCTTCTGGATTTCCAGCAGGCTGCTTTTTTTAATCATGGCTGTTCAGCCATACCACTAACTATAACTTATTCCTTAAGCATTGGAATAGCAACTGTCTTAGAAGACATTATTGAATAATGGATAGAAAAACCTTGATTATTTCAAGCTACATTTTCATATTCATATAAAAACCCAGAGAGCAGAAGAAGAGCTTTTTGGTTCCTTTCTGATTGGTTATCACTTTGGAGACCTGAGATGCATATTTCCTAGGAGCTTTTCATGACTTGCATTGTTGGTAAATCTGTGTTAGACAGTTGAGCAGGGTTCAAATTCCTGGTGTGGAACAATGACCTCTAATTGCCACTAGCACGTGAACTTTCTGCGTCTTACCATTTCTTGCCAAATCCTTCACTCCAACAGAGGTTAGATGATGTTTGACAATTTCCAGAATGAGCATCAGCATTGTAGTCATTTACATGCTACCACTTTGTAGTGCCTGCATCAGGGAATTATCCTGAGGGGGTTTCCTTTAAGATACTTGATTTGGAATCAGCTTGGAAAGAAATGCACTTCTAATAGAACAAAATAATAAAATTGATTAGGGAAAATAAAACTTACATCAATGACACTGAACTCTGAAGCAGATTGAGTTGCAGGATATGTGGCATTTGAAGTTTTTTGTGTTAACAATAATAAAACTAATATATTTTTTCAGAATTTATAGCTACATGCTTCTATATATACATCAGAAAAAGACAAAGTTGAAGCATCATTTTTTAAGCTTAGATTACTCTCGAATACGTACCATACAAAACAGTCTCTAGTAATGTAACCTACCTCCAAGTCATAAAAGAAGTGTGTCTTTCTAAAACGTTGAGAGATACATAGTCTTTAATTAACTGTATTTTGAATTGTATGTGCCAGAGGTTGGGATATAACAAATCAAGAAGCATGGCTCTTAGGCATCCAGCTCCTAGTGCTGTCTTCATACTTGTCAATCTTTTGTGCTGCCTATGTTTTACTTAATGGATAGTGAGAAAGCAGTTTTCCTGGTGCTTGCTCATCAATGTAAATAAATGTACAAAAAGATAGGTGTCCTTCCAGTTGTATTTCTCTGATTTTAACCACTACTGCAGAGAGCTTTTGCAGGGTAGAAGAAAGGAGAGATCTGAGAAACATACACTGAATAGAAAATCCTAGCCTACCCTAGTTCAGAAATTCTCACCTACTTGAGTTTGTGGCATCTATAGCAGCTCAAGTCATGTGGCTTTAGATGTTGCACTCTTATGGTACCATTTTTCTTAACCAACAACTTATACCATACTCCTTTCTAGTCTTTGCACATTTATTTGCATTTTATGTCTGTCTACTGTCTGTGCTACTGAAGGATGTCCCCAGTGTGTCTTCAAGGAAAAGGTGAAACTGCATTTGAAAGGAGCCTGTCTGCTTTGGAAAACTTTGTAATTTTTACTTGCATTTCCTTGAGGATTTTTGCTGCAGAGTTTTGTATCAGTGGCTAGATCTGTAGAGAAAGGAAGCTAGAGCTACTTCTTTGCTGGAAAATCACAAAACCTGGGTGATTGTCTTTTGGGAGGCCTGCCTTGCCTTAGGAAACACTGCCTCCCGATTTATTTTTTTTTTTTAAAGGAGGAGGAATGAAAGGAAAGTAAGTTTCTTGTCTTACAGTTTTTGGGCATTTGTAAAGGACTAATATATTGTTAAACTTTATAGTATCTGCTGGAGGTGAAACTTTTCTTTCACAGGCTGTATTCAGGACAAAATATTCAGGAGGGATTAAACAATACTGCTGCTGCACACCTAAGGAGACTTCCTGTTACTATCAAGAAAGAGAACCATGGTAATATGATACTATTTCTATCAGCCTTCTGAAAATACTAGCTTCATCAGTATCTACTGATAATCTTGACAGTGCTCTGAGAGCTTGCTTGCAAAGCTTTCTGTGGTGTTGCCACCTACTACAGCAGAACTTTGGACTTTAGCCACAGGAATTTAGCTTTGGCACTAATTCAAAGTTTCTGGACTCCATCATGATCAGCCCTTTTCACCCTAGATTACTGTCCTAATCCTATAAAATAGAGTATCCTATTTGAAAAAGTAACTTGTAGCACAGGTACACAGCTGTCCTGTCATGTCAGTTTAAAAAAATACATTTCACAGAAGCACAGAATAAGTCCAGTTGGAAGGAACCACAATGGGTCATCCTAGGGCACATGGCACAGGATTTCATCCAGATGGTCTTTGAATATCTCCAGTGAGGGAGCCTCCACAACCTCTCAGGACAATCTGTTCCACTGCTCAGTCAACCCTCACAGTAAAGAAGTTCTTCCTCATGTTCAGGTGGAATTTTCTGCCCATATTTATTCCTATTGCCTCTGGTCTGATTGCTTATCACCACCAAGAAGAGGCTGGATCCTTTCTCTTGACACCCTCCCTTCAGATACTTATGCACATGGTTGTGTGCCCCTCTCAGTCACCTCTTCTCAAGGTTGAACAGGCCCAGCTCCCTCAGTCTTTCCTGTAAAAGAGATTCTCCAGACCTTTGAACGATGTTGACTCTTTAATATATTATCTGTAGATGTCAACAGACATGTAGATTTTACATGAAGTCATCTGCTTTGTTTATTTATTTAGGGCATTTCTATAAGACCAATAAATAACAGTACATTATAATTATTTGATTCAATGATAGAATAAGTTTCATTTAAATAAAGTGTGCTAGCAGTGTTCAATTGCACCTGGGTGAATGTAGAATAAAATTTATAATGCCGACTTCAAAAGACACTTGAGTGGGTCATGGTTGATGATATATTATAATTACGTATGTGAGAAGCGAACATTACAATAATAATCAAATACTGATACTTAATCTGCAATTCTAACATGGTGCAAGCTCAGGTGGAATGCTCTGTAAAATTGCCTTGGTTTGATTCTAAACTTGGAAAAGACATAACGAGTAAAAATAATTCTCAGGGAAAAAAAGCACTGATTCTGCTGTAATTTAATAATTTTAAAAGTTTGGGAAAGTGGCTTTTCAAATTTAATCTTAAGTAAAACTTCCATATCTGTGATGATTGCTTATAAATGAACAGCTGCATCTTCGTTGCCACAGGCTTAAATTGAGGTCCCGAAGTCCCATAGGCTTTGAATTCCATAGCACGTTAACAAGAAACATACAAATATAGAAAGGTTCATGTTCTAAAACTGAGCACAATGCATGTGTAATATTCATGATTACTAAGGCAAACAAAATACAGCATTACACCAAATGCTTCAGTGAAAAACCATGTAGAAATTAAAAAGGACCAAATTACTAGGTTCATCATAATCAACAGACATGTGGTGTATTTTTCGTTTATCATGTATTTGAAAACTTACGTGTAACTTCATTTGCATAGCTCATAATTTCGTTAGTCAATCTAAAATAGCACCCATTGTTTAACGAGTTTATATTTTTCCTCTTTGTTGTTCAATTTGGTATTGATCTATTAAATAATTTTGTCATTCCTTTGTACATAAATAAGTACCTCAGTTATTACTTGCTACTTTATTTTCAGGTACCTATTGTTTCAATCATTTGACCATATCTAGAACCCCACAGTCCGCAGTATGTTTTCTTAGGAGTGGTACAAAAAGCTGGGAATAATTCAGGGATTGAGAGCTGTTGAGAGCTATAATTGTGAGAATTATGATCTCATAATTTTTCCTACTTGAATATAACTGTCATGAATACAATTCAGAGTGATCTTGATATCAGAATGTAAGTGTCATGGTGCACAAAAAATCCACCACATGTTCTGAGCAGGAAGTGCAAATTAAGTAGAAGTAAATATCAACTTTTTATACTTGACATGGTATAGTTGCTCACTACCCAGGAAGAATTAGAGTTGCAAGACTTCCTTTAAAGATCTTTTTTTATATATAAACATATTTCTAAGGGCACTATTTGTGACTGTAAGGAAGGCTTACATGCTTCATTGAAAGGCAAAGTTCAAAATGCACCAGTCCTAGTTTATCAAAAACGTACTAAAGGGCTACATACACAAATGCATAATAGTTGAATTTTGATTTTTTAAATTAATATATGCATATACTATTGCTTCTGAATGATGATTAGGACAATTTTAAACAAGACTGATTTGTTTAATCAGTTTCAGTGTTGCCTCGCCTGATGTTTTTGTGAAACAGCATTGCACACTTTATGAATATGATCTGCATTTGACAAGAGATGAACTTCTCTCAGATAATAAAATTCTTATGTGTGTTTAAAAGATAGGCATCTTTGGATTGGAGAATAATGCTATGAAATCTTCTATTAAAGAAAGGCATTCCTTTATGCTTGTATTTGTTGTCCCCAGAATACTTTGGGAAAACTTCTGTAGGGAGACTGCATCTCCCTACCTTAAAAAGATGCAAATCTGTAGGGAAGTATGCTTTATTAATTCCATCTTCATGAAATTACTTGAATTTTTTTTAATGTTATTTTTGCCATGATTCTGATCTTTCTTTTTCCTAAAAAAGATTCAAAAGTGCATTTTGTATCATACAGGAGTAAACAATCCATGGATTAAATTGTTTGAGAGAAGATTAAACTATCTAATTAGGCTGGTAAATTCTTTTTCAAATGGGTAAAAGCAATTTCCTTGACTTAAAGCAGAATCTTATGCATGATCAAAGAATAAGGATTCTACTGCATTTGGGGTTTTCCCTATTTTAGGATATATTAGTCCATTATTAAGCTATTATACATATTTTACAATTTTTCATGTTTATTTAGGGCTAAAAAAAGATTTCAGAATGAATAGGAATTTCATTTCTATTTTCGGCTGGTTTATTAGTTTTGAAGAGAGAAATCTAAAATCAGATTTAGAGAAAAACAGTCAGATTTTAAAACCTGACCTAATTCCAATACACTTGGACAATAACAGCATTAAGGACATTCTCCACGCTGTTGAAACAGAGGATATGTTGTAATTAATAAAGCTTTTTTCAGTCTGTGCCTTGTTCTGAGTAGGCACAAATTAAAGTTTCAGAAAAGAGTATTTCTGTGTATAGCTGTAAAATATTGTCTCAAAAATGACAAGATATCAGTGGATGGTTTTCACTTTGTTTATTCTTGTTTCTGTTTGCCATTAGAAAGTACTTACTGCAACTTTGTATCTAGACTGGAATTAAATGTTTCATGCTAGGCTTTTGCCTTAAAGTTGTACACAATTCTTCATTCATAGTTGTTCATACTCAAACTTGCTTTACCTGAGAGAGCTACTTCTAATGTCCTAGGTACATATTTGTACCCAGAAACGTGCTAGATATATTTCAAATACCTCTATCTAAAAAAGGCATAGAACATGGATATTCTTATATGCAATCATCCTTCTGATCAAATTTTTTTAGCTGAAAAAGTTGAGCTGTGTTTATTTGGGGTTATGTCTAGTTTGTGTATATTTGGGTCAAAATGTATTACTGACTGATAGGCATTCTGCCTTTGTAATTTATTTGATTGGTGCCTGTTCTCCTGCCTTTTCCTCGACTTTTGCTGTTTTCAGTCAATTTTCCTGTTAGACAGTTTAGATGACTCCTTTGATGTTAAGTAGTGCTAGTTAAGAGGCATTAAAAATCTTCAACTGCCAGTGCTTTGGATATACAAACTTAAAAAATTAATCTTCCCATTTCATTTATTTTTATATAATACTTTTCATTTTGTGAAAGTGTAGCTTCTTTTCTCTGTTTACTGACACTTAAAATGTATTCTTGAAAATGCACATTGCTAGTATTTAAATTACATTCCAAATCTCAGCAAGCCATCAATACTGCACTTTTTCCACGATTAACATTTTCTAGGTCTTCTCTCCACAATCCAAAGACAACTTTAGTTTGGTTTTTTTTTTTCCCCAGAAGAGATGTGTGAGCATGGTTAGTGAATAATGAAAATCTCAAAGACTCCACAAGTAATTAAGATTTGAGGGCAAGCAAAAGTCATTATCTTTATAGGTGGCAGGTAATGTTGGGGTAAAAAAAAAAAAAAAAGAATAGGCAAAGGGTTGTAGGGTCCTTCAGGCACATAAATGCTTTATGGCATTTTTGCACCCTTGTTCAGCTTAACATACATTATTGCTATTCATTGGCTTGCTAATGAATGTGAAAAATTGTACTTTATTGGAATAAATGATGCCATCTGAGACTGTCACAATAATATTTAAAAAGCATATCAGAGCACTACCACCCACTCCAATGCTGTTATTTCTAGGGATAAGTGATCATAAGGTTTTGTGAACATAAATGCTCTTTAATAATCCAGCTTTTGCTGGACAATGTGATCCTGCTGCAGGAGTGCCTATCCCAATGGCTTCAAGTCCTGGAGTATCAGGTGGTATGGAACCTTTGGAACAGTGTCAGTATTTGTCTCTTCCCTCAGCAGAATTACTGAGCTTCAGCTTCTTTCCTGTAACAAGGAAGAAGTTCTGCAATTGGAGGAAAAGGGAGGAGCAGAGGGATAGCACTGCACCCTCTCTCCTTTGCATCCCCAACTCTTGTACCTGCAGTGCTCCTCTGCTGCTGAAGCAGAGAAGCTTTATGAGCATCCCTGGTTTAGTGTTAGAGAAGGGAACTTCTCTAACTTTTGAATTAGAGACCCAAAAGACTGTCAAGAGCAGGGCCATCCTTGGTACAGAATTCATACAGGTAGCTAGCACACATTAAATACCATTCTTGAAGTTCACATTCTTCATTTATAAATATGCTGCCATCCTATAAAAATGAGCTCTCAGGCAAATAGAGGAATGTATTCACATGTATGTGTATCTGTAGGGAGTCTGATTTTTTTAGAGGTAAACTTGTCTTTTGTTGCCTGTTGAGGAGAAGAAGTGGTGAGGTTCTTAATTCTGTAAAGTTTTTTCCTGTGTTATTGCACAGCAGGGCCATGGAGGAGTATCTGAGCATCAGTAACTCAGATTAATTAGTAATTCCAGCTCATGAGGTGACTCTTAAAAAGAAGCTGTGGATTATCTCTTATGCCTTGGAGTCCTTTGAGATGCAGATTTCTTTCCTTCCAATCCAATAATAAATTAAAAAAACCCCCATATTGAAATCTTGTACCATTTGTATAAATATTAAATTATTACATTATTCTTTTCAATAGTTGAAAATAGCCACAAAATGACTGGCCTTTAAAAAAGGTTCCTGTCTGGCTCAGTCAGTACTGGCAGGGGCTCTTTTGTTCACTTCATCTCATCCTCGTTGGTACTGAACTTCCCAGGGCCATTATATCTACCTCGGCTATTTTAAAAGTAATTTTGTACAAGAATGAAAATAGTCCAGCAAATACCTGTGAAGCAGGAATTTTTGAGTGCTTAGGAAAAAAGAATGTGTAGCTATAAAAGTAGAGAAAGAGCAACTGTCATCCAGTGCAAAAAGTTGTGAAAGAGTCCTATTTAGAAACAGTTCTGCCTACATAACATTTTTTATTTCTTTTTATTGTCGACATATTATATGACAAAATACTTATGAATTTATATAAATATTCTGGTGGGCAGAAATGAGTATGACATTGTTTTTTGAGGAAAATATCTCTTTATTAAACTTCAATTTGCCTCTTACAGCACCAAAATCATTTTTCATAATGCTTTCTTCCTACACCCAGGTAATGTTTTTGATGTTGCTATAGTAATTATTATAGCTTTAGTAAGAGGAGTAATTTGCTATTTATGTTGTATCTGTCTCTGGAAAACAGAACTCTGTTTTATGTGTGTTATGTGTGTATGTAGCAAACCTTTGAGAAGCCCTTCATCTTACCTAAACTAATAATTCCTTGTATAAGTAAGGGTGAGAACTTCTTATATTTTTTGGATGATTCCATCTAAATGTAGATGGGGAGCACGAGTTCATGGACATCCCTGTCTTTCTTTACCAGCTACATTGGACTCAGGGAATAAATTCTAGAAAACTAAATTTTGGGGAGATTAATGCCTTTCACAGAAAAATTAGCAGGACATGCTAAAGAAGGGTTACAATCTGGCGATCAGGAAGGAGTTAGGAAGACAAGGAAAAATAAGTTTGACATACTGAATGTTTGAGCAGTAACAAGAAATTCTTCCTACCTTCTTACCATATAAACTCTGAACTGGAGTCTGCTGCTGGGGAGCTATTTAATTAAAAATACAGCATATAAAATCTACTATGAGCAGAACATGGAATTAGACTAGCACTTAGAGATGAAAAAAAGAAAGAGCTAGATACAAAAAGAATTTGTGTTTGTGCATGTGTGTTTGTGTGGGCCTATTCAAGATGTATGCTATAATGACTGCATCTCAATGGGAGTGCATCCTGGTTTTGACAGAACATTCGTAGTCCAAAAGCAAAAGATGTATGTATCCTTGTCTCTCTCATATTTCTGGACTACTATGTAGACTGGTTCTAATCATACAGTTGCTATAGCATGTTTCTTTACATTTTATTCATACCTGGAATTATGCTTGTCTCTAGTGTTTGCCTTGAATGCTATAGAAAAAAGTGATTTCTTGCAGGATCATGACTTAATTTAAAAAGCATGTAATAGTAATAGGCATATTCTCAAAAAATCATGTTCCTCTGATCATTGTCAGTGTTTACCTGCAATATATGGAAAAATATACATGCAGTCACAAATATTTTAGTAGAATTTCTAATCTAAACTTTCGGTATGGCTCATTTACCTGAAGTTCTTTTGCTTCCTCTAAACAAATAAATGTCAATGATTGTGTTATGTGATTTGATTTCTTGAGCAGCTCAGCTTGTCCAGGAGGATTTTCCAAAGCTTTTCACTGGCTTTTAAACTATAGAACTTGAGAAATACTTTTTAGGAGAAAAGCTCCCTTGGTTATTTCAGCTGGTACAACTCTATAAAATGTATCAGTTCCTACAATTTCTCAGAGTGTATATTTTACTGTTTAAATGGGTGGTTTTTTCCCTTTGGTTTGGTAATTGTATGTGTAGGAGGCATTACGAACAAAGGTTCATATTACTATAACATAGTATAAAAGCAGTAATTGTCAACTGAACATTACTTTGCAGGAGGAAATACTCTCATATTCTTTTGTTAATAAAAAAAATCATTCCAGATAGGTTGAAAAACATATACTGTTTCTTTTTTTTTTTGTTCTCTTCTAAAAATAAGGTCAGTTATTTTCTCCAGTAGATATGGTCTTCTGGTAGTATTGTGTGTGTGCTTGGTTTTTAATGAGTTTGAAGGCTTTACCCATCATAGACTTCCACATTTTCATCAAATTTCACTACTGGATTTTTAATGCATGTTAACTTATGTAGATGGTTACTGGTAGGGAAAAAAGATTAACTGTGCAATATTCCACATACTGATAATCTAAAAAATGCATGAATAATCAGATTGGTGTATTCCATTATTAGAAAGTATCATAATGGTGAGCCCATTTCCTTTTGAAAAAAATCAGAAGCATATTGAAGTCCATCAACCATATTACCACTGTTAAGAAAAAATTGAAACAGATTTCTTTTTGGTAGCAGAGAATATCATGCAATTTGGGGCTCATCAAAACTCATGTGTTTTTGGGTTTTTTTTAAGGGAAAGATGTAAATAGCAATGATTAAATTTAATTATTTAGTATTTTTTTTAAAGTTTGTTTTATATTCTCATTTTTTTAAATTGTAAATGTTATGATGGACTCAGGTGGGTTTTGTTTGATTAAACAGTAGTTCATTTGTTACAGATAATTTTGCAAATAATATTTTAAGACAAATATTCCCACAAACAAAAATAATTAGAGGTACAGTGCTTCTGTCCATGGTTTGAGGACTTTCTTATTTCCAGTGCTTTTGTCTTCCAGAAATATGCTTTCCCAAAGCATGAGTAGAGTATGTTCACTTTCGTTGCAGCCATTTGGGCATTAATTTGCACACATACTTTCTCTGTGAGTGTTTTTCATCTAAATTACACTCCTACATAAAACCAAGTGTTTTTATGGACAATTACCGAAAGTGTGGTTTTGGAGACAATTACCATCTTCTGCAGTGGAATCTTAATTTTTTTATTAATAACTTTTAAACAAAGAAAAGTGGTTGTAATCCTGTCTCTAACACATGACCGTAGAGTAATAGTTAGTAATTCTTCATCTTTCTTTATGTAACTATGTTTCTGGGAAATCATCATCAAAGCTGTAGCTGATACATAACAAAACAGTTTATATTCAAGGGATTGTTTGCTTTGTAAGATGACTCATCATCTCTTCAAAACCTTTAATAATCATGAGGTTTGAGGGTTTTTTATTTCCATGCTTACTCTCTCACATGGGAATAATCTGTGTCTTTAGTCATAAGTACGGTAAACCTGGGTTAATGTAAATCAGTCTTGTGACCAAATCACAGTGGATTGTAAACTTGTTTTCATGTTATTCTGAGTATTCAGACATTTAATAAGTTTTTCAGAATTTTTAAACTTGATCCATTTCAGTATCTGAGTTGTAGTGAAAGTTGTCACTTATTCAATCACAGTAAAACACATTTGAATATATCTGGGTAAGAATATGTATGTGCATACATATGTGCATGGCTGTCCATATGTCATGCCTAAAAGATGTGTTATTAACCTGAGTTCAGCAGTCAGGTTCTTCTAAGGGCAGTGAGGCTTCCTGTGAACACACCCTTATTTGTGTGAGTGCCTGCACAAGCAACATTATTTTGTCTGGATGAAAACAAGAGCAGAACATCAATGCGCTAGAATTTCTATCAGCCCTTGTTTCCTCTTTCAGTTTGGGAAGCCTGAGATCATTAGGCTTTGCTTTGGGAGGCACCTTTTTGTCAGTGAGGAATGTGGATACAGGCTCTCTGTTAAGACCAGTGTGAATTCTTTCTTGAGAAAAAAAGGTAAAAAGATAGGAGAGGGAAAAGAACTGAATGACAATATTGTCCAGTTGAGATTTCAGTAATACTTCACACATCTGTGGGATGTTCTTACATGTTGCATTTAAGACTGTGCATTTTATCATTTGTATGACAAAGGGGTTTTTTATATCTGTTGAAGGCCTTGTGAGATATTTCTAATTCATTGAAATAAAATAAAAAAAATTATGACTTTCATTTTCTGAGGCTTTATACAAGTGTGCAGTGGAAAATTTATATCCAAAAAAGTTTTTCAGAATTTCTTGTTAAGCAAGTTACTGACAATTTTTAGTTTTCTTGGGAATAGTGTCAAAGCACAATCCTGTTTTGCCAAGGGGATTGCAAGATCAGCTTTTGGCTGAATTAGTCTTTGTGGCGTTCTATAGAATCCTACTCTAGCAGCCAGCAGATCATGGGTTGCAAAAATACAAATATGGGTCATTGGGTTTAGTAAAGTGCTGTGCTGGGAGTAGTCAAAAAGTTTAATGTAAATGAGCAGATGAGAGACTGTAGTGCAGCTTTCACTTAGTTAAGGTTTTAGCTTTGGATTCTCTCACTGAAAGGTACTCCCTTTTAATATCAAAGAAATTGGCATGGTACACTGGAAAAATACAAGGAGATTTAATTAGTGGATGTATTGGGATTACACTGGGCTGCTATTGCATTGTGCTTTTTAGGTTTTCAGATTCTCTTTAAGATTGACATAAAAGCCCAGTGTAAAGTTTATAGAGTCATAGAAATGCCAGAGATTTCTGAAAGGTACCATGCATTCCTCAAAACATTTCAGCGGAGAAATTCTTCTTATTTTCCAAAAATAGAGAAGCACATTTAACATTTAGTGAGCATTTCTGTGGGTACAGAAGAACTCCTACACATTAAATCAGAGTCTTTTAAGTAAGCATTTTAAATTTTAGTGGCAACCATGTATAGATGTGTGCCAGTATAGAACAGAAATGCAAACATCAAAAGCATCAGGATCATTTATCCTGTTGCATCTCCTGCCGTTTGTTCTAACGGTTTCTTTAAAAGCTGTATCAGTTGTCCAATAAGTAAGTAACATTCTCAGAGAAAAATCATGGTCTGTTGTTTGGAAGTTCTTGAAAAAACTAGTGTGGTATCCAAGGATATTTGCCAGAAATTTTAGATAGTTACATGAGGTAGGAGGAAAAATGAGTTCTTAAAATAAAGTTATTGCAAGCCTGTTTAAGTTTGTCCTAATTTATTAGATATCAAGAGAATTTTTTGTTTAGTTTCATGTAGATTGTGTGATGCCTGGTGATGGTTTCACTTTTCCCTCTCCCATGGAACTGTAGAGAAAAAAGAAATATTCTATCCAGTGCCATGTAAAAAAAGGGGGCTGAAAAATGCCCCCATATAAACTAAACAAAAGAAACTCAAAAAAACAGGTAAAGATTTCCTTTTTTCTCTGATGGTTTTACAAATAAATTTTTTGGTGAGTGTACAGACAGGTTTTTTGTGCAATTAGATTCTGCCTCTTATTTGATAAGAAAAATTTAAAACCCACACATGCATATTGAACTTGGATTCTAATATAAGGGGAAAGAAATGGCACTGCACTGGCTGAAAAATATTTGTGTTCCTTAGAAAAAATGAACATTAAATGATGGTAGAAACATCAGCAGCATGTTTTTAGATATGTTTTTCCAATTTATAGACGCATGTAAATTTCTGCCATGGACTTCGTTATTATTGAAAATGATACATGAAAACATTTTTTCTGGGTTTATTTAATATACAGGGATGATGATCACCTATTCTACATTTAGCCATTACCTATGTCAAAATTAATCTTTTTTTGTGTATGTTTTGTATCTTTATATATAAAAGGCAGTGTACAAGACATGACTCTAGTACTTAATTGAATTATAAATAATTTTTTAAAAGACTTTTTTTTTTTGCTTATGCTTACAAAGCATAAATAAGGGCAACTATTTTGGTAATTCGATTTTCTTTATCAGCTGTTTCAAAAATTAGATCTGCATTTTAGGTACATATTGTGAAAATCATATGACAAAAAGTATATATATAGATGGCTGAGCTTTTGTTCACAGAAATGTGAAAAAAAGGATTGGATAAAACTGTTAACTGAAAATTATAACCAATCTGACACTTTAATTCATACACTAATGGAGCCTAAAAGCTCATAAAATGGCAAAAATTTCACCAGTGTTAGTGATTCGTAGGGGGTTTTTTGCTATAGAGGTTGGTCATGTAGCTGACAATTTTTCTTTTGCATAATTCTTGTAAGTTATTGTACTCTAGTATCTGAGTGGAAAGCTATTACAGAATGACAACATTGCTTCAAAAACTTAAGACAATTCAAAACTGTACAGGTGTACAATTTCTCCACCTTTGTAATTTATTTTTTGGGCACATGACTATCAAAGCAAATGTGCAATTTAAAACTTAACTCAGTGTGAGATATATTTTTGCACAACTTTATTTTTTCATGGAACAGTGATTTCTGCTCCTACATCCTAGTTTATCCATACTGAAATGTTGCATGTTAGGTCTGCAGTATGACATGCGGCATATTTGTATTATGCTGCACCTTCTAAAATAACGCAGATTGCAAAATACCCTTTAATCACTTAGTGTCAAGTCTAACAAAATTCCTATTTAGCATTGACTGTTTTCCATTCCAGTGTTTTGACAGAAGTCATCCCTGTTAAGTGCTTTCTGAATGAGGCTCCCGTAGCTGGCCGTAACCCGATCTGTGTTTTGTTTCAGTGTGTTGTCTGCTGACCTAGAGAACACTTGCATTAGCAGCATTGATCAGTCCACCTCACATCTCATCATTTAGGAGACAATTAATACTACCTTGTAAAGACTCCCCAGAGCATTTTCTTTGAGCTGGGTTGCTTTACACAGAAACCACAGGCGATGTTTGCAAAAGGGGAGGGAGCCAAGTAGGGAAAAGAAAAAAAGGCATTAAGAAAGCTTTGTCTAGGAACCAAGTTTCATTCTTCCGGTGACTTTCACTCACATCAAATTCCCTTTTCTGACAGAGCGTTTGGAAAAGAAAGTCAGCTGTATTTTGAAGTTGATTTGTTGAAGAGATGCTGTACGAGGTCACAAAAATATTTTAAAAAGCTTCCTCTTGAGAAATATGCATTTGATTGGGAGAGTTCTATAACTTGCAATTAAGAGTGTAAGCATTCTAATTTTATGTCCAGGATTAATAATCTGACATATTTTGAAATATTCGTTGACACGTTTTAATCCTAATTTTAATTCTTTTTAAATACCATACTTTGATAGACAAAAAAAAATGGTGTTTCTTATTCTGTCTTTTTTTGCTGTAGTGCTTCTACCAGTGTTGAATTTCACTATTTCCTGATGCTTAAGATAAAAATCAGATTTTAAGTATATGCGAATATGTTATCTTAAGAGCAGGCAAGGTTGTCAGTGTGCTCCTTCATCTTTGGGTAAAAAAATATTTAATATTAGAGATCATCCACAAAAGCAGGTGAAGAGCATTAACTAATAAAACACAGGGTTTTTTCTTGGCAATTCCTAAGGTTACCATATAATTCTTTTAAAGTCTATGTTGCACTCTTGTAAGGAGCATATTTTAAGATTATAAAAGCTGATTATTTAAAGATAAGATTGATAGGAAGGGAATTTTATGGAGAAGGCTGCTTACTATTCTGTTACATTAATCTATGTGATTCCGTGCAGTGGAAACGAGGTCAACCAACATGTGGTGAACTTCAGAAATTGTTGCAAACTTGTAGTGGTTCCCACATCATTACATTGTTATTTTCATTGTCTTAGGTAGATAGCGAGAAGGAATTTTATGTGAGAAAAGGTAAATTTGTGACCTTATCAATAATATTTATTAGGAGTATATCAGTGAAACAAATTATATTTATTTTTATGCTAATTCCATGGCTCAGATTTGTTATTTTGCTCCCACTCTCCATAGTCTTGAAGCAAAATATGCACTGATATTGAATAGAGATATGTATCTGTCTTATTTTTGCAACAATAATCAGTTGATATGGTATTACTATATTTTTAAGAATACACTAATATCTTGATAGTTCATGTTATAGTTGCCCTCTGTTAGTAGAACTGTTCTACTGGTATTTAAAGATAACAGTGAGGCAATGAATATAAAAAAAATTGTGTATGCTGGAAGTGTGAGGAATGTGTTTTTGCATTATGCAAAATTTTAAAGCCGTTTTACTTGAGCACGTATGTTGTCTTATGTTGGGATTTGTGCAGAATGAAATTGGAAATTGAATGTTCATATTTAAGTTGCTTTTGGGTTTTGGGGAGTTTGAGGAGGTTTTTTCCAACTCCTGTCAGATCCTGTTTTTCAAGTCAAAACTGATTTTCTGGAACCTATTTAAGTGGTTTGGTATGTGGAATACAGAACGTGGATTGTTTCAGTGAAGTGTTATACCCTTATCCTTAGGATTGATACTGGGGGGTTTTATATTATTTATTTAATGAGGATGTATCAAACTGTAACCCAATATGTAATATAGTCCTTTTTTGCTATACAGTAAAGCCATTTAATCATCTAAAACCAGTCTCATCACAAAAAAAAAAAAAAAAAAAAAAAAAAAAAAAAAAAAAAAAAAAAAATCCCCAGTTCTGCATCCATCTTTAGCCATCCTGTAAGATATTTTTTTAAAAGAAATCAGTAGATAAGAACTGATGTTGATTTCTTATAGCACAAAGAGAACAATTTCATTTTGGAAGAAATTTATGAGTATTCTGAGTGATGATATCCAGGGTGACTTGGAAAGTTAGTGATTCGAGGATCTACACCCATAGGAGTTGTTTAAAATATCATCACATCATCAGTACGCTATCTTTTGGAAATCTCTCATTTGTACTCTCAGGGAGGTGTTGCTCTTTGGTTTTGCAACCTTGCATCTGAGTGCCATCTTTGTACCCTAACTGAAGCAGTTTGTGGGGTCTTGAAGAATCCGTGTAATTCAGATCCCTTTTGCTATTTGCAGGTACTACAGAGCGGGTGTGTCTGATCCAGGGAACAGTCGAAGCACTAAATGCAGTTCATGGCTTCATTGCAGAGAAGATTCGAGAAATGCCTCAGAATGTGGCCAAGACAGAGCCTGTCAGCATCCTACAGCCTCAGACCACTGTTAACCCAGACCGCATCAAACAAGTGAGTTTTTGGTTGGGAATAGAGATGCACAGCAGCTCCTTAGAAGTCTTAAAACTTTAGTGCTGGAAGGGGTAAACATAACATGTTCTTTAAAAAAATGTTATTTTAGATGTTATTACCTTGCTGGTACTCTTTTTCCTTGTACTTACATGTTTCATGTTTCTCAGCAGTTCTTTTAGACAGTGTTTTATAAATTCCAATGCCATGCTCTAATGTGTTTTTTTCATAAACTTTTCTTTACTGTACAAGGTGGTAATAGACCTGTAGGTCTTAGTTAACTAAGATTGCTGAATTTTAATCTTAAATGGTGAATCCTATGTAAATTTTAAGTGTTACTAAAAATCACGGATTAACTGAATGTTCTCTACATTTATGTATATAAATAATAAAAAAAAGTAACTTTTTTCTTTTAGACCCTAAATTAGATAATTTAAAATCTTACCTGTAAGAACTCGAAAACATAAGGATAAGTTGCTTGGGAAGTTTTTTACAATTTCATTTGATGTTATTTTTGGCATCTTTTTTTCCCAGTTTTTTACTGGCTTCATTCAGAATCTTTGGGTACTGCAAAAACTATTTGCAAGCTATTATTACCCTAGTGCTTTATTATTTGATTTTCCATACAAATTTTAATTTTAAAAATTTTTCTCTGTAAGAAGAATGGGAAATATGCATCATACAGGATTTAAAGTTATTTTTGCATTGTATTGAATAAGAAAAGAATGAAGGAAGAAGTGAGTGAATATTAGTGAAATTTTGTCTTGTCTCTCTATCCCGTAGAGGATAGATTTTAGTTTCTCACCTATCCTATGTGGGAAAAGATTTTGTCCTTCTACACTAGCAAGATTTAGTTTCCTATAATTTGGTAACTGTATGCAATTATATTACCTTGTATACATTGACATACACAGAATGCTTATATAAAGATTTTTGAATAGGATGAGTTTGCAACAGACTGCTTTAGATGGATGGAACTGTGCATAAGCCATTTATATGATTTCTAATATTTACTACTATTTATTTTTTCTGTATGCAATAATTTTACATATAAATTACTCTAGATTCTAATTTATAAGAAAATACTAAAAAGAAACTCCCCAATTTTATAGGATTAATTTCTGAATTATTAGACATGAAAATGATAATGCCTGAAACTGAGCTACTATATTTTGAGTGGCATTTCTGCTGATAAAATACTGGATTTTATGCCAATATTTCTTAATCCAGTGGGAAATGAGTGTCCTCTATTACAATAAAAGGTGTTTTTCCCCTTTTGAAATTAAATGAAGCTAGTTTTTTGGTAAGTCAGTAAGATCCATAGAAACTAGATTACAGAGCTCTTCAGTGAAATGCCTAAATAATAACTCTCTTTTGTCTGAAGATGATGTATCTTGTTGTCCACACTATTTCTTCAGAAAATGTATTTGCAAAGTTGTTGAGGTTGTTTTTCTTTTTTTGGGGGGTGTTTTGTTTTTTTTTAATTGGTTGGTTGGTTTGGTTGCTTAGTTGTTGCTGGTTTGTTTTTATTTTTTAATTTTTTTTCCTTTTTTTTGAAAGTTTGTTTAGTTTGGGGTTTGTTGGTTTGAAATATTAAGTTCAATTAAATTCTGGAGGGATGGATTAGTGAATGCAGTCATTGCTAATGAACTTAAGACTCAAGTGCAATGTATATTAGCTCTACATCTTAAAATATAAATATATCACTTGTATACATGCAGGTGCATAATACAACTTCAAATACTTGGGGATATGCATGTGCATATGTTAAACAATTTTAACCACAATTAATTGTTTCAATTCTCTTTTAATGAGGCAATATCTGTTAATGATAAATTAATACACTATAAATATTGACTCAATCTAAAATTGACTCAAACCTAAAATCCATTATTTTCACCAAGACATGGAATTCTTTGCTTAGTTCTTAGGTCAAATTTCAAGTGAATTAATCTGTCCTTCAGTGTCAGAGTATACTGTACTTTAATGAAAGATATAACACCTTGATTTAAAAATTCAAGAGAATAATATTTTTAATAGGTTGCCATGATTTAGAACTCTAGTGGTGTTATTTTGAGAGCACAAATATCACAATTTTATTACAATTATTAGTAAGATTTTTGATAGTAGTAATTTTGATTTTTTTTTAAAATAAGCCTTAATATTTGTAACTTTTTACACAAAATTTTGCATGGTTCTTTGTGTCTTAGAATGCTGCCCAAGAACGCTGGCACATAAAGTATCACATTGCAGATGGAAGAAAATTTAAAGTTGATTTGAAATAATAGATTTTGCCTTCATTTAGGATCTCTGAAAGTGTTTCAAGCAAAGAGAAGATGTAGTTTTCTTCCCATGAATGAGATACCAGTAGCTGAAGTCTTGCAAAGCCACTCATGTCTATATGAGCATGCAGCTCTCATTTCTCTATTAGAATTTTTCTGTCTTGGGCTACTTTATCAACACTCACCCTAGGGAAGGGAGCTAAGAAAGAAAATTTCTGGTTATAGATTCAATGAAGAGAGGCAGTAGGTAAAGCCTTTGCTGACTACCTGTATTTCAGCACTTTCTGTCTTCCGGAAAGACATGGGGCACAGAGAGGCTGACTCTGGCCTGGCATTTCTCCTTACTAGTAGGATCACTCTCTGAACATTCTGTCCCTTTAGCTTAGGCTTTTTCAGCTGCAGAATACCTAAAAGTAAATCTATGTGCTTCCTTTTGAGCATTCTTCAGTACGCTTTTTTGTCTCTCCTAATTCTTTGGAATTATCAGTAGGTACTAGGGGGTTCTCTCCTCCAAGTAGGTCTGATAGATGTTTAATTGACAGGTGTTTGTATCTTTTATATCTACACAACCTCCATAGATGTCAACCATCTGCTGTTTCTAAGTATCACTGAACAATAATCAACTGGTTCCTATGTCTTTTTTCTTTCCAGAAACTGCTATGAGCATTTAGCCTCCTTTTTTTCTCTTTATTGAGTAGAGTGTCATACAAACTCTTTCAAACTGCATCGTAACTCACAGGAAAAAAAGAATGTTTTCATAAGAGATCATGAGCCTGAGTTGTTTAGTCTTTGTAATTGACATCCAAAGCTTTAAATTTAGTCTCTAAATTAATAGCAACTTTTACGAACAATGGAAAAGGCTGCTTAATTTGGTTTCATCACCTACTTCAGAAATTGTTACAAATGTTTTGTAGGCTAGTTGAATTTTCCTTCCAGTTGTAGCAGGTAGCAGATGTTGTAGCAGCCTGTCCAGGAAGCACATGGAAACAGAAATGGCCATTGCTGAACTGTGCATTTTATTGAAGGAAAGAGGACCTACCTTAAAGATAACTGTGCTTCAAGCGGGAGTTTGCACTGTTTGGCCTTCTGAGATCTCTTCCTACCTGAATGATTGTTTGATTCTATGAAATGTTTAGGTCTTTTAAAACATAGAAAAGGATTTAGATTTTCCTCCTTGTAAATCTAGAGTAAAACTTTCACACAAATCTAGAGTAAAACTTTCAAGTTAAAGCTTTCATTGGAACCAGTTTCACTTCAGCTTTTTTCAGTAGATAATTAATGTCTCATGAGTTGAACTTCTGTTTGTTAATCATGGTCCCATGTTATTTTATTCAAAATCTGCAGAAGTTAATGTCTGAATTCAGATTTGTAATTTCATATTCCTCTATTGAAAACAAGTGCTTTTGCTCCAGAAATGTGAATCAACAATAAAAAAGAAAGCTGAATAATTTTTAAATAAAGATTTTTGCTTTCAAATGCCTTTATAGAACCTGAATTTAAGAATGCACAGCTGAAATATCAACTTAAATGTAAATGGTTTTTTTGGTTTGGATTATGAGTTCTTCAGACTATAAAGGCTCAGCAGACTTCACAGAATCATGGAATGGTTTTAGCTGGAAGGCAAATTAAAGGTGATCTGGATTCAACCCCTGTGGCAGGAACACCTTTCACTAGACCAGGTTGCCTCATCCAATGTGGCCTTGAACAGTTCCAGGTATGGATCATCCACAGCTTCTCTGGTCAAGCTCTTCTAGTGCCTCACCTCCAACACAGTAAGGTTTTCCCCTAATACCTAATCTAGATCTACCTGTTTTAGTTTAAAAACCTTGTCAAGTCACTACTCGACCTGATAAAAAGTCTGTCCCAATCTATCCTATAGGCCCCCTTTAAGTGCTGAAAGTCTGTTATAAGGTTTCCAAGCTTTCCTGTCTCTAGGATAAACAATGCCAATTCTCTCCGCCTGTCTTCATAGGAGCGGTGTTCCAGTCACTGATGGTCTTTGTGATCCTATTCTGGATCTTCTCCGGCAGGTCTGTGTCTCTCCTATTCTGAGAGCCCCAGAGGTGGATGCAGAACTGCAGGAGGAGTCTCACTAGAGAAGAGGGAAAAAAACACTTCTTGTCCTCCTAGACACACTTCTTCTGGCACAGCCTAGGGTGCAGTTTGCTTTCTGGCACTCATGTGCACATTGCTGGATTGTATTCAGTTTTTAATCCAGCAGTACTCTGAGATTCTTCCTTCCTTAAGAAACTTTCATTGTTTTCATAAAATGCCTATCCCTTCTGAGAAGCCTTTCTTTTCTTTATCATCCATTTAAGACAGAAGTCTGTCACCTAGATGAATCTTACTAAACAGTAGAATATGAGAAAATTACAGTTTTCATTTCAACAAAAAATAAGCAGCTTCATAGATCACAGTCTGTCTTTTCATCAATTTAAAAATTCCTCATAAACTTTTTTCATTTATGAACATAGGTGAAAAGTCACACCAGTTATAATTCTACAAAGTATAGTAAGACATGCAGGGGTCTTCACAAGTTGCCAGAACAAAAACCCAAAAGGTATGTAGTTCTCAGTGGCCAAAGTTTAGTGTTCCATAAAAACATGTATACTTTATCCTGTCCCTCATGTGCTTAATTCTGTTGGCAGATTACTAGTTTTATTTACTATTTCATTTCAGCAGTGTTGAATATAATCTCAATATTTATGCAAAACCTTGTTCATGAATGCAGTCAAATTTTTTAACTCTTCTGTGCTTCAAAAGTGGAATGAGAATAGAATATTTAGTTGGAGGATGAACAGGATTCAACTTCACATAAATTTTCAGTAGTGTTTCGGTTCTGAAGAAAATTTTAAAGTTCTTTTCTACCTCCTGATGGCTTTGTAGTTTGGGTGTATCTTTCTGAGTCCCAAAGTATCCCAGAATGAAAAGGTAACCTTCTCTTCTAGCATGAGTCTTAAATCCGTATCTTATGAGGATTTCTCATGGCTGTCCCTAGTTACGTACTTCAGTTTATTGTTATTTCTATGTAACAGCACCAGATCTTGTAGTAATCCTGTGTTACTGTGACAAGTTTTGAAGAAAGAGGAGGTCCTGATTTTTTTTTTGTCCCTTTTACTGTAATATAAATTCTAAATTGTTCCTTTCATCCAAAGCTGCTCTGTGATCCAAATGACACCTGGTAGTTTGCTTCAAGCTTCTTATCCCTTCTTGTCTTTGACAAAACATGAGATAATCTTTCTTCGCAATCATACGTAACCATAGTTATTTCCTTTCTCAAAGTCAGGTTCCAACAGTTCATAAATACAGATGAAGTTACTTTTAGTCTTTTTTTATTTCTCTGTACTCTGTCTCTTCTTCCACGCAAAAGCAAAATCAAATGCAAAGAGACTGAAATATAATCAAAATGTGTTTGTTCTTTACAGAAATGAAAAGGTAGGAAGAAAAGATAGATGACTGAAGTCATCAAAGCAGCCATTTTACAGTCTGAATTTTAAGCAAATTATTAATCCTTGATTATTTCTTTATCCAAATTCTATTTTTTGAAATGTGTTATATATTTATACAGTCTTCTTCAAGATAAGAATCTTTGTCCAGAGTTACAGATTAAAGGAGATCACAGCAGATGTGAAGAAGACTCTCTGTTTAGCAAAGCAAGCAGTCTGTTAAGAAAGGATTATCTCTGACAGTGTTGAAAGTCTAGTAAGTCAGTCTTTCAGGTTGTTCAGAGCAGTAGGGCCTTGCAGTGCTCTCTGTTTCTTGTTTTAACTGCAGAAGGTATTAAACTGTTTAATACAATTTTTTCAAAGATAACACCTTTTCTTAAAGTGCCTTAAAACATTGACTTAAGTAAATTAGTTTTATCACACTAATTTCAGTGTTTAGAAGCATCAATATTAATAGATACAGGACTGAAACTCAGTATTAGGTTAGTCTTAATAGTTATTTATTGCAGGTAATGTTATTACCAAGACCTCCTTTATTTGGCAAGCTCTGTAGTGAGAAACTAGAAATTGGTAAGCTGTAAATTCAGTCTCACCTTCACATTTAAATGATATTTTTTTTGTATGCTTTCATGCCTGTAAACCCTGTTTCAAACAATATTTTATTTTCTGCCTTTTCTTTCTAGTCCTGAATATTTATATATACTAGTAAATACTGAGAATTAATTGTCTCAGTACAGTTTTATTATTACCCATGATGTAAGCATTGAAATTTCTTTAGTGTAAATATGTATATAAGGTTGTAATTGTAATCAAAAGAGGACTCTGAGACCTTTTGAAACACCATGCAGATGGACTGTCTGTAATCTTTACCACCATGGTACAGCTATAACTTCACTCCCTTAATCAAAAAATACCAAGAGTAGAAGTGCTATGATTTGACCATATTTCTGCACACCCTTCAGTGTGTTGTGCTCCCTGAGAGAAGTCTCTCACAGTATAGTCAATGTTGGAGCAAAAAAAATAGTAGTATTTTCTTGGACCTTCAGAAGATACTACAACTCAAATATGACTAAAACAGAATTTTATTTCTAAAATTAGGCTCCTTTTTAAATATTTAAAATCTCTTTCTAAAATACACATTCTAAAAGTGTAAAGTTGGAACAAGCAACTCTCTCTAACCTGTAACTCATTAATTGTCTCATAGGTAGTAAGAAAGGTAATAGTATTTAAGAAGAAAGAGAAATTTAATTTCATCATGGCTTAGGTGAAAAGAAAATAATTTTTACAAAACACTGTCAATTATTTTATATATATATGTGTGTGTGTGTATACATATATATATGAAAAAATATAAGTAGTTACATCAGTAAACAATGTAAGAGAGATCAACCCTCAAATACAAACAACGTGATTTGCAAAGAAAAAAAGCACCAAAAACACAAGGCAAAAAACTATTTTTTCAGCATTAGGCCATTTATTTTGGAATAAAAGGTGTTTAATTTATTAATCTTTTTTATCATTTTATTTAAACAGGCTTTTGCTAAAATAAATAATGAAGTGCTTCTACTTAATAGATGTTATAGTTCAACTGTCACCTGAAATGATTATCATCACTCCTTTCTTCATCACAGCTGTCTATTTCTGTGCTTTAGAAAGATTGATATGAATTGAAATCTGAGATGTTTCCAGTTTCTTAAATCATCTGTAGTATCAGTGATTGTCATTATCCAGTTTGAAGTCTTCTATGTATTTCCCTGTAAATCCACTAGTTAGGTTTGATAACGACCGTGAAGAACAAACCATATTTATTTTTATTTTTGATAAGCAACCTAGCATACTAAAACAACATACAGTACCATATGCTCTAGTAAGCAGTGGTGTTGATAATACAAACTATCAGTTTCCTGAAATATTTTAATCAAAATATATTGCCTTTTTTTTTTTTTTTTTTTCTTTTGGGGATATCAGGAGGA